>JABUQX010006046.1:7500-35347 GCA_015478945.1 Trachelipus rathkii
GTAAGCAAAGAGAAGGAGGAAACCCAAAGGAGGGGAGCTTGGAGAGTAGTGCGCGTGCCATACCCGGTTAAATGCTTTTTATATGTCAAGCGCCACCACGCAAGTCTCCCCGTAGTTTCTAAGGGCGGAAAACCATAAATCAGTAAGATAGGAAAGTATATCGCCAGTAGACCTCGAGCGCCGAAAGCCGTACTGGCGATCGGAAAGAAGTGAATGAGATTCCAGATGATCTAAGAAATGAGAGTTGAGAAGAGTTTCAAAGATCTTAGATAGAATACAAGTAAGAGCTATAGGGCGATAGTTAGAAGGATCAGAGCGGCTTCCTTTTTTCGGAATAGGTTGGACATGTGCGCGTTTTCAACAATATATATATATATATATATATATATATATATATATATATATATATATATATATATATATATATATATATATATATATATATATATATATATATATATATATATTAGTGATGGGACGATTAATCGTCGTCGTCAAAATCGGCATGTTTTTTCTCAATCGTCATCGTCAATTTCTGCCGATTAAGTGAAGAAATATTATACCAAAAACTGGAGTTGCACTCCCATGCGATCTCATTGCATGGAGGATCGGTTGTTATTGGTGAGCAGCTTGGGCAACAAATATTAAAAATTCTGTCAAAGGAACCATCACGGATCCCAACCTCATGCAAATAATTAGAATATTTCGTGATTTTTGAATTTTCCAAACTGAATTTGAGGTCGGCAATGATGATGGTATCATTATGATTGAGATCTATGGGCTGCTCACTAGGTATTTTCAAATCATTCAACAATGTTGAATTGTTTCTTTTTAAGTTTGTAATATAGCCTTCCCAGAATCATCAACTTCAATTTTGTGGTACAATTTTGACACTGATGGGAGCTGTATTCTAATGTCACAGTCATCAATTTTACCAATTATACATCTTTTCGTGGTTAAGGGATAGGTAAGGTCCTAACCATCTGAGTTTTGATTTACTTCCTACTCCTACTCTATATTTATTATTTAAAAGGACTAAATATCCGATTTCAAAGTTTTTGTAGTTTTGTGACTTAAAATATTTCCTTTGTCTAAATTGGTTTTTCAAAAGATTTTCATTCGCTAAGTTGTAGGCTTCTTTCATCTTAGAACTACTACTCCCTTGTAACTAATGTTATCTGGGCAATAATTTTTTGCGCTTTTATTATATCTGAAAGAGGTAAACTAGCATCTTTTCCAAAGAATAAAAAGAATGGAATTTCACTTATGCTAGAATGAAAGAAAGTATTTAAGGGAAGTATTACAAATAGTAAGTATTCATGCCATTTATAAAGAGAACTATTAGTTAGAGCTGATGCTTCCACAGTCCCTTTAGTCGAATTCTACGACGCGCAGAATATACGCTGTGGGCAATTCTTTCTCCCCCACACCTAGGGATATAGATGTCTGTAAGATGTTGTCTAGAAGAGGGGTGGTTGATATAAGTATGTGTATATGATATGTGGATAAAAGATGGTGTAGAACAAGCTCGTTTTCAGTTTCCCATGCAGAGAACACGGTCGCTGCGAACAACCCTCCAATCACTTACCATGCCAGATTTCTAGATGCTCTTGTTAGATACCCTCGTACCATCAAACAACCACTAAGACAAGAACCACCAAATAATTAATTCAGAATGTTAATCAATAATATATATATATATATATATATATATATATATATATATATATATATATATATATATATATATATATATATATATATGAGCCTTTTGCATATAATAATAATAATAATAATAATAATAATAATAATAATAATAATAATAATAATAAATTATTATTATTATTATTGATTATTTTTTTGTTTTATCCTACAGTTCGTATGTTGGTCAAGATTGAGTGAAGAAGGTTGAGGGGAAGATTGATTGAAGATGGTTGAGGGGAAGATTTGAGTGAAGATGGTTGAGAGTACTTTCTGTAACACTCATTTATGGATCAGAAGATATATTTGCGTATTTTCGTAGTTTTGATTAGTTAGTGCCCGCGACTGACTAAGTTCAGAGTGTGTGATTCGTGTGTCTAATCTTTTATATTATATTACTTTATATTACCTTATATGATTATGTTCTTTTTTTTTTTTTACAGTATATGTAATAACAGTATTCACTATTGTCATTACCAACTGTGAAATTAAGAAGTTTTGGTGAACGATAGATGTGGAAGTCTGTAAAGTAGTAAAAATATATATTGGTGAGCTCGGAGTGCACTTAGATGAGCAGAGGAGTAGTAGTTTCTTTGTGACTTCTTTGAATTAACTAAGTATACAAATATATGTAATAACTGTATTTAGATTACCGATTTATATAACTTACTTAAGTACACGGATGTACTTAAACATTAAAAGGAAGCTATTATTTTGCGGTTTCAAAAGACGTTTTTCGTTCTATGCTTTCTACTATTTTAGTAAATCACTTACAATCCGGATGTGTATTGTATAACTTTCTTAATTTATTTGCGCTGCTCCCATTGTTTAATAATAATAATAATAATAATAATAATAATAATAATAATAATAATAATAATAATAATAATAATAATAATAATAATAATAATAATAATGAAAATTTTATTTAGATGCTGTAAAATAGTATAGTTTCTTAGACTCAAACTTGGAACATGTAAATTTGTATTATAACAAGATTTATATAGTACATAGTAATACAAACATGTTAATCATTGTTAATGGTTATAACTCCATCCATTCTCCGATTTAAATTAAAGTATTTTAACCGAATTTCTCTGCGTAAATATATTTGGTAAGAACACCTGTTCATTTCATTTCGTGTTTTTGCATTACATATTGGCCTCCCAATATGGGCCCCGGGCTACACACCCTTAATCCGACCCTGGGTATGATGTGTGTAGTGAAGAGTATGAAAAACCAGCGTGTGGAATTTTATTGAATTTGGGTGCTAAAGCTTTCGAATGTGTATGTATATGCTAGATTGGAAGTCATTGGGAAAAAAAGAAGCTTGGAGTGTCGATTTCATTGAATTAACTTAGTATACAAATATATGTAATAACTGTATTAGATTACTGGTTTATATAACTTAAGTACACGACTGTACTTAAAACATTCAAAAGAAGATATTATTTTGCGTTTTCAAGAGACGTTTTTCGTTCTATGGTTTCTACATTTTAGTAAATTAACCAAGGACTTGGATGTAAGTATTGTATAACTGTTTCTTAATTTATTTGTGTTGCTGCCAGTTTTCTAAAAATAATAATAATAATAATAATAATAATAATAATAATAATAATAATAATAATAATAATAATAATAATAATTTCATTTAGATGCTGTAAAATGGTCTAATTTCTTAGACTCAAACTTGGAACATGTAAATTTGTATTATAACAAGATTTATATAGTACATAATAATACAAAGATGTTGATCAAATTATAATAAAATAAAATAAAAAAAATTCCAAATATGTTCTGTATCTTAATTTCCTAATTTATTCAATATTTTAATTTTTTTTATTGCCAACCTTGTTGAATTGGTAGGTTTTCATCCAAAATAATAAATCTATTTCGACTTTTATAATACAAAAATATACCAGTTTTTGGATATTCAAAGTAAGGATATTCTTCCAGACTGAAATGGATCAAAACTACATGTTGGTGCAACATTTCACGCAAGAATATAGGCCTAATATAGGAAACAATTTGGTGATTTGGTGAACATATGGATAATTAAGATGACTTTGCATATTAGTTTTAAATGAAATGTTTTAACCACTTAAAGGTTTTTGATTTAAGGGGAGTCAGTACTTGTTGAACCCTAACTTTTTGGAGTAAAAACAAAAAAATTCACTTTTTTTTTATTATTCCATTTACTAGAAAAATTCCCTCCTCTTAGACAATCATGGTGTACATTTTTTTGTTGAAATTCTGAAAGGATCTTCTAGATAGAGGAATTATTAAAGAAGTGGTTGAACCTAAAATGAATTTCCAGTTCGAAATTACAAGTGCACTTACCTAGATTCAATTTTTTACTAAATTACATTTTATAGAAAACATAATTTTTTCTTTACGCAAACTCCAATCCAGGCTCACTCAGGTCCTTTCCCAATCATATAAATGGAGTCTGAGCCGTTGCAGGAGCCGGAATCAGAGCCGATATTTAAAAAAAATTTCAAGACATTTTTTGCAAGTGAAAATAATTCTGCCAAAATTCGAAGCAGAATAATTTTGAAATGAAACCGAAGTCAGTGCCCGGAGCCATAGCCGAGCCGTATAGGAGCGTAGCCCGGATCCGAAGCGAGCCAGGAGCCGGAGCATACATTTTTAAAAAAAAATTTGGCTGTGGGATCGCTCTGCACAAGAAATCGAGAGTTGAAAACAATTTGAAGGTGGAACCGGACTTCTCGGAGCCGGAGCCGATTTATTTTTTAAAGAAATTTTTCTCAATGAAAATAATTCACGTCCGGAAACTGCAGCTGAACACATTTTAAATTTGACCGAGGCGCATCCGGATATCAATTTATCTCGATTTTTTGCTTCAAGTGAAAATAGTTTTTTCCCCCTTAAGTAGGAGCTTGATCAATTTTAAAATTTAGCGCGGAAACGGACTAAGACAGATCGCGGATGTGATAGCCGAACTGAACATAAAATAAATTTATTAAGATTTTTTTTTATAATAAGGTGAATAATATGATCCAAAGCCGAACTCGGAGCCGGAGTCAAAGCCAGAGTCGAACTGTAATATATATATATAATATACTATATATTATATATATAAATATATATATATATATCTATATATATATATATTTTATATTATATATAAAATAATTATATAATATATAACTATCATATATATAATATAACTGAAGAACATATTGTTCTGATAACATTGGATAATTTTTGTAGATATATATATCTATAAGTATAAATAATATATATATAATTATATATAATATATATATAAATATATATATACTAATAATTATAATATAGGTCAGCTCTAGAAGAGCACAATCATAATCTCAAAACTACAATAGCACAGGGAAAAGGAATACATTTGTTGGAATCCTGGTAAAATTTACAGAAAACTGTTTAAAAAAAAAAAAATCAATCTCGAAAACATAACCGATAGATATCAGGGAACATAGGAAATACCTTTTTGAATCCTTGTAAAATCTTTTAGTTAGGTAAAATGTAAAAAAAAAAAATTAAACCAAAATGGGCTATTTTTTTTTGGGGGGAGCTGGGACATATATATATAACTTTATATATATATTAATATAATATTATATAATACTATATATTATATCTATATATATATATATATATTATTATTATTTGTAAAGGTATTACACGCAATGTAGGGGGCTAGAGCGAACGGACAGCGGGGGGACGTTTCCATACCCGTAGGGAGGGCGGAGAACGCCTGCGCCCCATACCAAAGAGCTGGGTCGAGACCCTCCGTGAGGGGGGAATTAGTCCTACCCGTAGTTTCCTCACGAAGGCCGAGACCCCACCTCCTCCATCGGTGCGGTCTACTTGGGTAATTCTTTAGTAAGAAAAAAGCAAAATCTAATAGAAAGTATTTATTTAACGAGTAACCAATAAAAGGGTGATCTAAATAGGCTTCTAATCATATTACCTATAATTATTAACAATCATTTTTTTTTTATTTTTTATTTTTTTACATTTTCCTATGTGCAATTTTACCAGGATTCAAAAATGTATTCCTTTTTGCTGAACCTATTGTAGTTTTTTTTTTTTTTTTTTTTTTTTTTTTTTTTTTTTTTTTTTTTTTTTTTTTTTTTTTTTTACATTCCAGTAATAAGATTTATACGCTTCCAGCAATGTATTCCGTTTTCCTGTAGCATTAATAGTTTTTAAGATAATATGACGTGAAATCCATTTCGTTGACAGTTCTGACATATCAAATATTCTTATATTATATATATATATATATATATATATATATATAATATATTATATATATTATAGTATATATAGTATATATAAATATATATATATATAATATATATACTACCTTACCACTGTATTGGGTAAATTTATAAATCTTATTTACAGCACTAATTGAATCATTCTTATGAAAATGAACTAAAATAATCATTTTAAAAAAAAAAAAGAAAGAATAACCAATACGATTAGCATATCCCGAATGAGTCTATTGGAATTTTGTGTAATAATGGCCATAGTATGCAGATCTAAGTTATTATCTTTTTTTTTACAAACTATTAATTACACACCATGTCGAAAAACGTATAAAAAATAGTTTTGAACACCAAAAATCACTTGTTTATATTTTAATATAATTTCAATTGAAACGCAAAGTATTGCATAGATTTCGTCAGATTGTCAAAAAGCGTCACTTTGGCACAGCTACTGCTATTCAGTGGATACTGTGAAATATTTCAAAGTTTTTCAGCATTGCTTACAAAATCGCAAGCTCTGTGAATCAGAAATGCCTAAAATTAAACCTATAACTCGACAACAATGGTCAAAATAGCCTGAAATATTCATGAGACTAAGATGAATCATAACGGTAATCTAAAGGGTTATGTATTTCATGTGTATGTATCGATTGATCAAAAGTATAAGTAAAATTCATCTTAATAAAAGCCTATCCTTCTTCCGGTGGCCCGATATTTTCAAGCAGCTTCAAGATTTGACATTTTTATTATATTTAGTAATTATTAATAAATCTTAAAAATTTTACGAAACCGCGTACCACTGTCCCCATTTTCGGTCAAATGCTGGCCGCAAATAACACTAAAATTAATATATATTAATATATATATATATATATATATATATATATATATTAATTATATAATATATATATATATATATATAACAATGCGTATTGCAAGATGTACACTTGGGTAGGCAAGTTATATATATATATATATATATAATATATATATATAATTATATATATATATATATATATAATATATATATATATATATATATATATATATATTATATAAGCTATACACGAAAACCTTAACTGCATACGTCCCTGTATTTAATTTTGAAGGAAAAATTAATTTTTCACGTCTTTTGAATAAAGCATGTTTGATTTAGTGTACTCCTATGCATAAGATGTGACTCAAGCTGACATAGGCTTAAGAATTTTTTAAATAATTATTTTAATTATAAAAAAAGGTAAATCAACACTTATAATGAAAACATGTTACGTATAAATTTAAAATTCAATAAAGCACAACATCTTCACTGCCTCTATTCCAAAACTTAACATAGCAGCAAATATATGGTAAACATTTCTTTTCACTTTGTCCACCATAAGTGAAAAATATCGTACATAGATAGTAGTAGATGAGAGGAGAGAGAAGATTCAAAATCTTTTTTTCCAATTATTTCGTACGATTTCACTGGTGAACGAAAGTTTATAATTCGCGAAAATTTGCGTATTTTTCGCTCGAACAGCAAGGTATGGACGCTTGGCTTTTTCCTCTATAATTTTATATGAAATAGTGAAGGACCTACCTCGTACGCCCCCATAGGTTTCAATTTACCTCTAGGAACAGAGTGGAAGGTAAGATTCCAATGAATTTAATTGTTTTTTAATTGTTATAATCTAAGTAGCTGATTTTCTTATAAAGTTTATTTATTAAATCGAGTTTTCTTTGCACTTTCACATAAATTGACTAATATGTTTTTTTATCTTACATTTAACATAATTTTATTAAAAAGACTAAAAAATATTGGTAGGAGCTACCTACCCTATTGTTATATCGCCCTGAATATATATATATAATATATTATATATATATACTATATATATAAGTATATATATATATATAATAATAGTAGTATAATATATAATATATATAATATATATCATATAATACTCATGCATTGTCATCAGTTTTTGGGGAATCAGCAACTGCTAATTAAAAAATAAGCTATTTATAAAAAGAAAAGCACAATCCAACACATCTGGTGTTCCCAGGCGGTCTCCATCTCAATACCTAACCAAGTCCAACTTTGCTTTACTCATTGATCGACGAGAAAGGTGGTTTTCAAACGTGGTATGGGATTGACAATTAGGGATCTTTTTCGTGTTTATCCTTTCCTCCAATCTTTCATTTCAAATGGCTTCCAAGATTCTGGCATGGTTTAATGGGTATTTCAATGAGGTATGGTCGGTTGACAACAAAATAGAGTAAATTTCAATCTTTAATAAAAGCCTATCTCTTCTCCCATGCGACGCGGATTTTCTAACAGCTTGAAGACTGACATTTTTTATTATATTTGAAGGTAATTAAACTTAAAAATATTTACGCAACATCACATCGTGTCCAGCACTTCACTCATCGTGCGAAACACTTATATCATATTTATATATACTATATTATAATATAATATTATATATATAATAATATATATATATATATATATATTATACTATATATATAATATTTATATTATTATATAATATATTATAATACATATATAGATATATATAATCTTTACTTTCGGACTGTCTCTTATGGGCAAGGAAATTATTTTTATGGAAAAATAATTTACATAGAAATAAACTCTCTTTGCAAAAAGGAGTCCGAAGTAAATTTTTAATTTGGCAACGAACGGAAAGAAATTGAATCATTCAAACAATATATATTTATATATATATAATATATATATAATATATATATATATATATATATATGATATAATATAAGTAAATATATATATATACTACTATGAATAGTATGACTATTGATTGGCATGCAATGAATGCGTAACGTATGTTAAGTAAAAAAAATAATTACAACATCATGACTCTGATGACTGCAGATTCAAACATAAATTCCGCTTCTAACGAACAAATCAGTCCTGTATCATTAGTAATATGGTCGAGATTACATACAAATGATAGCTGAAATTTTGAATACGATTTGAGAAAATGTTATTCTCAATGATAGCTTACTGCACAGACTAAATACGGGGTAATACTTACTTCTTTTCATCATTATACCTTTATTTCGTTTGCTTTCTTGCAAAGGGGAAATTTAATATATGAAATTTAATATTTGAATTATTGAATAAAAATTTAAAATTTATTTGCTTTGTTTTATCAAGCGCCAATTAGGTAAACATTCACGTATAGAAATAGCTCACTGTGACTTTCTCCGACGTTTGCCGATCTGGAATCGGTATGCATCTCAAACAAAAATTTGCTAAAGATAATATTCGACGAAATCCTTAAGTATTTATAGAGGATAAGATTCAGAACTTATACAATATGCAAGTGCATGTGAAACCCGCTTCATATTTTCAGCTCTGCAAGAGAATTAATAACATTTTGGAGAACTCTCAATGGAAGTAAAGATTGTCCTAATCTTTCCTAATCGATAGAAGACAAATTATCTTAAGAAACTTATTAAAATAAACATTTTTAAATTAGTATATGAATAATTTGAAAAAAGACAGAGATGATTTCATGTCAAAGGTAAACCTTCCGTAATCATGTTAAATAAGTTAATATATATATATATATAATATACTATATATATATTTATATAATTATCTATATATATATATTATATATATAATATAAATATATTATATATATATATATTATAGTATCATTATAATTATTGTGGTCATGGTTTTTTTCCAGCATTGCATGCGTCCAAACATGAAGCAGGAATCGCCACTGATATATTATATATATATATATATAATATATATATGTATGATATATAATAATATTATATAATTATATATAGTATATTATATATACTTAGTGGAAAGTTCTATATTGAATCAGTTCTATCTGAAAAAAAATTTAAGTTCAAAAATATTTCTAAGTTCAGAAAGTTAAGTTAAGTCTTTAGTTTTTAAGAAAATTCTTTAGTGGTCAAGCTTCTGAATTATGCCAGAACTTGCCACTAAGATTTTCTTAAACTACTTAACTTAACTTTCATGAACTAGAAATTTTTTTTGAACTTAGAAAATTTTTTCAGAAAATAGTAACTATAACAATAAAAATTACATATTATATATTTATATATAGTATATATATATATAATAATATATATATTATATATAGTATATATATATATATATATATCATTATATATATGAATATAATAAATCTTCTAACACTTTTATCCTACACTAGTACTTAATAGCCACTAAGCAGGAACCTAACCTATGGATTTGTAGCCCCCAGTCCACTAACTCTAATGGATTTGTTAATCCAAGTAGGACTAACTAATGGATTTTGTTTGCTCCACAAGTACGACCTAACCTAATGAATTTTGTTGGCTCCCGAAGTACAGGTTAACATATATGTTATGATATTAGTTTAAAGCATTTCGAGAGCAATAAGGATATTATGTTATATAAGTAGTATTTATATATATATATTATATAATATACTATATATATTATATATATTCTATATAATATATTAATAGTTACCTAAAAGTGCAGTCGTAGAATATAGCCTACCATCACCTAAATCTTTTATTAAATGGCATGATACGTGAATTATATAATATATATGTTATATATATATATAATATATGATATTATATTATATATATATATATATATCATATGATATTTATAATATATATATTATATATATAGTATATATTTATAATATATATATTATAATGTATTATATATAATTATCAAATCCAAATGTTAAATCTTTTGCGGCAAGTAAGTTTAGGGAACGGAAATAACAAACTTAATGAATTAAGTATAATTACTACTTTGTATCCACAAACACAGGTTTTAACAGTATAGTAGTCAAGTTGTAGTCTGGTTAAGAATGATTAAGCAATAGTTATTTTAAATCGGAATAACAGTCGAACAGGAGTGTTTAATTAAATAATACAGGTCACCTTAAATTTATTAGTTATTTTATCGGAAAAATGAGTCAAATGCAGACATCTCATTTTCACAAAGGTCTAATTGAGAACGATTTGAGCCTTTTTTTTTAAATAAAAATATGTACCTGTCCGTAATTTACTGTCTCTAAAAAAAGACAATTTCTGGGCACTCTGGAGTTTAAGACAAATGTGTCCAATATATATTATATATATATATATATTAATTAATTATATATAATAGTATATATATAAATATGGTAAAGTTTACTTTCGGCAGCAATGATATTTCTAGTCACTTTCGATATTTTGTTTCGATTCTAACGTAATCGTACTTCGCTAATTATAGATACATGTAATCGTTAGTTGGTAATAATATATTATTAGTAGTATATATTATATATACATATATATATATATATAGTATATAATATATATATATATATTATATATATATATCATATATATAGTATAATAGGAGCTTACAGCTGTTTCTAAGAAACTCCTAACAAAACTTAGTAAACTTAACTAGTTAGACGTGGCAATAGCGCTATACTTTATTATTCACTGTGTGTAAAACTAGCCTGAACCTTTACTGACCGCACTGTGCAGTAAACTACCAACCTTACGATTCCACTTGTGCCCTAAACTAGCCTAACTTTACTTGATCGACTGTGCAATTGCGAAAGGTGGTATAATATAATATAATATTATTATTATATTATAAATATATATATATATAATATATAATATATATATAATATATATATATTTAAAGCACTTCACAATAGTGGATAGTCTCGATATTAGCTTGCAGGACTTTTAAAAACATTTCTTACAATTCATTCTTGTAATTAAGTAAAATGTTGTAAGAAGGATAGCGAAACTCACAATGTCTTTGCATATATAAAATAAATCCATTCATTCCGAACTTAACACTCACACGTATCTACAACATCGTCCAGGGTAAAGAGTTTAGTTTGGGGCTAAGGAACGGGAGTCGGATTTAAAAAAATATTCGACAGGTAAGCCTCTATGATAGGTAAATAGATGTTCTGTATCCATAAATCTCGATATCGATATATCTAAAATATTGAAATTATTGTAATTATTTTTTTTCGGTTTTTTTTTTGAGTTGGTGAAATCTGTTCCTTCCATTGTGATAAATTTGATCTTCATCACCGGGAGACGAGGAACCAGGCTCTGTACGATCGCTACGTTCGTAACTAGGTATTTTTAGATATATATATATATATATAATATATATCTATATATATATATATATATAAATAATATATCATATTATATATATATATTCATATATATATTATATATAGGTTAAAATTTTACTTTTTCAGCGGCAGAAAAATAAAAACTAAGTCCACTCGATATTTTAGTGGAATTCAACGATACATTGTATATTTAAAATCGATAGTTGTAAACGATTATTTGGTATGAGATAAATACATAAAAATGATCATCTCGGTTCAAAGTTTATAGCGCGGTTGTTTAATTGGAGTTTGTTCAAGCGTAAAGTTTTAAGAATAATGCAAGTTTTTTTTGAAATATTATGCCAAACGATTGAGTTGCCTAGTTTTTTTTAAATTCTTCAAACCTAATTTGCACAAAAAAGATGTGATGAAATGTTTAAAAGAATGTTCAATAATAAGAGGTTGGAGAAAAATTAAATTTTACTTAAATGCCATTTTGTAGTAAAAGGTATAAAGTTTCCCAAAAAAATTTTTGGTTTGTCAATAGTATTATCATACAAAGATGAACTCTGTATTATGTTTAATTTTTACAAGTGTTAAAGTAGCAAGATCAATGTAATGTTGATTTAGTCCAAAAACGTTGTAGACTCTTAACTTTCCGTGAGGTATATATATATCTATTATAGTTATATATTATATATATAATTATATAATATATAATATTAATATTATAATTATATATATATATAAATCTTTCGCACATAGACAGTCTATAATAACAGTTATATTATTTTTACGGCACAGTGGATCAGTACAGTTTAGGGCTACTTTTACGCACATTGAGTCAACGAGCCCCTAAAATGGAGTATTTACCCATTTTAGGGGCTCGAGCCGAGGGGACGGAGGGGGACGTTCAATACGCGGAAGGAGAGACCCAGACTCCTGACATGCGGGGCGGACTACCGTGGCGTATCGTTAGTGATTACCAGCTCCAAAAAAATAAATGCCAAAATGAGTACTTTTGACATTATTCGCACACTTCATCGTACTCTAAAATCTCAAAACCATTTGGAACATTTGTTTATTATATATTATAATCTATTATATGATATATAAATATATATTATATATATGATATATAATATAATATATATATATATTATATATATTATTTTTAACGGTTTCACGCACCGCCTCAGGCAATGCCCTATCAGGAAGGGTGTTAAAATAAGATCAAAAATTTCAACTAACAAACTACGCAGATTGAGCACAGACGTGCGGGTTTAAAGAGAGGGAGATAATGAGTCGGAAACACAGAAGAATTGGAAGAGAATTCATCAGAACAGAGGTGGAAAGAAGGAGGCACTGCAGCGAACTAGTCTGGAGTTGCTAATCGAATCAAAACTCAATGTTTGCCGACAACAGCACCCCCTTGTGCTAGCGGGCGTCTTAAAGGTGTGGACGGCGAGTGGAAATTCTCGAGACTTACCTGGCTACGGTACTAAGAAAAGAGATTAAAGCACAACATCGGCCGCAAAGATAGAGGGTCAAGTGAACTATAAAGAACAGGACAGTTTATGATAAGCTCTTTGCCCTTTGACTCGACCTAATCCAAAGCCGGGTAAACCTGAGCCCCGCCCAGATATGAGAGCAGTACTCATACAAGGCGGATGATGGCCTTGTAATACTGAGTAACGTGAGAGGAACAAAAAGTCTCGCCGTCTAAACAGAATTCCCAGTTTCTTTAAGCGCCCTAGCAACCGTTTGTGATGTGAGGTTTCCAAACATTTTTTTGCTTTTACTGTTAGCCAAGGATGTTTTTATTGTCGACAGGAGAGACGAAAGAACCGTCTGAAAGAGATAGGAAATTAGAAGGTGTCTTAGAGAGGGAGATTTGTAGCAGTTGAGTTTTAAAAAGAATTGAATTTCACAAAGGTTGAGACGACCCAACCGGAAATTCTTATCCGATCAGCGAGAATAGAGAATCGGAAATATTAAGACGATAGGCAATTCTAGAAGTAAGAAGGAGCAAATTGAAAGAGTTGAAGAAATAAGGGTCGAGTCTCCTCGGCATATGAGTGAATAGAGTAGGATGTGCAGGTGAGAAATCATTTATGAAAGTAGGAATTACAAGTGAGGGATAAGACAGCCGCTGAGAAACACTATTGACAGAAAGGAAGAAGAAGCGCGCCATCAACAACAGCTGAAGTGATGATGCGATTTGAAAGAAGCTAGACATAAGTAAGCAAAGGAAGGAGAACCCAAAGGAGGGAGCTTGGAGAGTCAGTGTACGCTTGCCATACCCCGGTCAACATGTATTGGATATGGTCAAGCGCCACCACGCAAGTCTCCCGTAGTTCTAAGGGCGGAAAACCATAAGTCAGTAAATAGGAAGTATACGTCCCAGTTAGACCTCGAGCGCCCGAAACCGTATCTGGCGATTCGGAAAGAATGAATGAATTCCAGATTGATCTTAGGAAAGAGAGTTTAATAGTTTCAAAGATTTAGAAGAATAAATAAAGCTGATGGCGAGTGTAGAAGGATCAGAGCGGCTACTTTTTCGGAATAGGTTGAACAAGTGCGTGCTTCCAACACTGAGAAATGCTAGTATTGAAACATAGAGAATAAAGTTGAACGAGGGCGGGATAGCACGAAAGCACACCCCAAACTCGGGGAGGAATGCCATCCCGGCCACCCGCTTCCTAACCTTCGTAGATTTCAGGAGCCCATTGCACCCGTCGGAGATGTATTCACATGAGTGCAAAGGCTAGACATACTAGAGGAGAGAGTGAGGAGGAGGAATGCCAGAATCTCCAGGGTTGAGTTATGAGGAAAATAGGAGGCCGAGAGAGATTGCCTTTTCAGTTGGAGAATTAGCAACAGAGACCATCAGTTACGATATGGGGAAAACAGATTACCAGAAGGTTGTTAGAGCTGTTCTTTGGCAATAGGCAGAAAGATTGTCAGTAGGAGAACCAAGAGTGTTAGGGACTTTGCGTTTGATGAACTCTCGCTTTGCCTCGTCGAAGAGTTATCCTGAGATTTTAGCAGAATGATAATTAGCAAGAGTATTGGAGAACGAGATTTTTCCACTCCCGATACGCACTGTCGTCTAGCCTGGATGGAGAGAGACAAGCACATGCATCGAACATGCGATATGAGGAGAGAGAGATTAGTCGAGAGAAGGAATAACGCTACTTATTCCCATCAACGTTACAGCTCCAGTTAATCGGCAAAGTTGAGCGTCAACCATATGGACGAAAGCAGTCACTGCAATTGATAGTTAGCGTAGAAGCAACGCAAAGCCCCAAAATCTGCCCGATCAAAGAAAAAACGCGTAGGGCACGATGGAGCTGTTGGAGAGAAAGTTTAAATTAAAGATATATAGTTGTGTCAGATGTACCCATAGGAGGTCGAAGTGGTGTATTTAGAGGAGAAGGGACTAGTGGTGAAACATAGTTCAAGTGTGTTCAAGATATTGGTTGGACGATCCGAATTGCTGTGGGTTCTTAATTCAGTTTGCTCCAGACGTGAGATGCTAAATGATTCGGCCTCCTCCCACCTCACGTAAATCAGTATGAGAGGAACCCAACCATTTCAGGTGTGTGTTACATTGAATCCCTAGAAAGAGGACCTCAATTCATCTTTAAATGATGATGAGAGTAAGAAAATTTTAAAAAGGCGTGAAAATCTGTTCTGTTGAGAACAGTAGCAGAAGCACAAGATTTGTAGTAGAAGGGAGAAAGATTTTAAAACATCGAAGTTAGGAGATTCAGGATTCTCGAGACGTGTTACGGGAGTGTTTATGTTAACTAGGCACATACACGCTTTAGACGGATAATTATGGAAATAGCGTTATGTTGGACATATTAAAGAGTTTATGTGATGAATTTCCTAGCACTGGTGCTCAGACAGGTAGCAAAAGGTTTAGGATTAGAGTAAGGTGGTATTCACGGATGCAGAGTTGAGATATATATATATATATAATTATATACTTATATATTATATATATATATTATATATATAATATATATATAATATTATATATATATATATATATATATGTATATACTATATATATATTATATATTATTACCAACATAATATCGATTTATGTATCGATATATATCAAGGATACAAATTTCATCGCCTTAAAATGAACTTAAAAATTAGTTTTATTGGAAAGTAATATTTACCTATATATATATATTATATATATATATATATATATATGATATATATTATATCATTAATATTATACTAATTATATTATATATATATATGTAATAACCGTTTTCTTAAAAATAAAGAAACCCTAGGAGAAGAATAATCTGTTAATAATCGGGGTTTCTCGGGTCCTCCAGGTGGACGAGGGGGACTCGTCCCCTGCTCTGTTCCCTTGGCTCTAGCTCCCTAAATGTAAAATATAATCGAAATTTCGATATCGATATATTTTACGCGCCTAAAACGTCTATTTATCCTATCAAAGAGGGTACTGTCACTAACCTGTTCTTAGGCACCAACTAACTTTGTCCACGTCGGCGACAATTAAACTTTCTAAAGCATACTGAACCAGTTTTGTCAATATTGTAATCTTATCATATTAAAAATATTTATTTTTAAATGTTTTATATTTTCATTTGAAAGTTTTTTTTTTGGTGCTTGCGTAATGTAAACACTAAGAATATATATATATTTATATATATATATTATATTATATATATATATGATATATTATATATCATAATAATATTATATATAACTTGAAAATACTCATACATCGGATTTCTGGGAAAGCACTTGATAAGATAAATTAATAGTATATATATATTATATAATATTAAATATAATATATATATATATATATATATTATATAATTATATTATATATATTATATATATATATATTATATATATATATTATATATATATAATTATATAGAAGCAAAAGCAACAAGCATCTGGTGTTTCAAGCGGTTTCCATCAAGTACAGACCAAACCAACTTGCTTAACTTCCTGATCGATCGAGAAGGTGTTTCAATCGGGTATGTCGTTGACAAAAATTAGGGGATCTTTTCCGTCTTTATCTTTCCTCCATGTATTTAATTCAACGATTAAGATTCTGGCATGGATTTAACTTTTGCGTTAGCCTTATTTGTTCGGGCTTCAGTGTAAGTTTTGAATTTTGACTTTTGCCTTCCTTCATATTTTTGGCTAGTGATTTGGGAAGAGGGAAGGTATCTAGTGTTACTTAGAT
Organism: Trachelipus rathkii; assembly: GCA_015478945.1. Lineage (NCBI taxonomy): Eukaryota > Metazoa > Arthropoda > Malacostraca > Isopoda > Trachelipodidae > Trachelipus > Trachelipus rathkii. The sequence goes on from JABUQX010006046.1 coordinate 24,885, forward strand.
CCTATATATCCATTGCGAAATTTTCTTCTGAATGACCAATTTTAAATGTTTTCCCTTGTCAAAGTCACTTGAAAATTTTGTTGAAATAAAGTTTCGATATTTATTGAGGGGTTTTTGTCACCTACAGCTTCAATTTTGATCAGAAAGTTGCACTGTATCTCTAATACATATTGATAAATATGAATTTCTACTTTGGCTCACACATAAAAGCAGTGCTCGAAATTATTAATATCACTTGCACAATGAAATAGTCGGCCTCGACATAATGTTCTTTTATTAGCAGGGCACTGATAAATTAAAATCTGTAAGAGCTAACGATTCTGATTTCTTTGCAGAAGATAACAAAAAAGGTAAGGGGTGAGTGAAACTTTTTTGATGGGATAGCTTCTGACCGCAGGATTGTCGAACCGGTTAAATCTTTTGAAATTAAAGTTTTCAATGTATCGCTAGATGTGGTATTAAACCAAATAGTTATGAAATTTGCGGGTCTTGACAACTATTGTCCAGAGCTTTTCATTTCTTACACCACAAAAGTTAACAAATCTGACACGAAGAAATCGGAAAAAGCCAAAGCCCTTGTAAATAAATAACCCAATGAAATATCTAAAACCTTGTTTAAACAAGTAATATCTTACAGAACATTATCCGAAGAAATCAGTCGGACGAAAAATGTTAAAAATCGCATGTTTATTCACTGAGGAAAACGCTTGTCTGGTAAGCTGCTTCCCTGATCTCCCCAGTACCTTAACTTTAACTTTATTTGACGTTTCCCGTTACCACAGCTACTGCTGAAAGAATCCTTTCAAACTTAAAGCTTATAAAATCGTACTTGAGAAGCATCAAAACAAATGAGGCTTAACGATTTAGCAATTTTAAGCATAGAATATGAAGAAAGAACAAATATTAACAGTTTTTTAATACAATAGAGCAATTTCTAATTTTGAAAAAAAAGGAAGGGGGTAAAGGTGTGTAGCTTAATCATTATAATTTTTGATTTCGTAATCTTAAATTTTTTTAAGCGATTCAATTCCACAAGATTTTTTTTGTCAGAAGTGATAGCCATTATTTTTTTCATCATGTCTCAGGTATTACACACAGATCTATTTGTATCTGTATGAACTTACAAATATTACTCTTTGTAGAAAATTATATATAATATTAGTATATACATTTTTGTACATTTATAGAAATAAGTTGCCCAAGTTTCATATTATTTTTTTATATGAATTAAGAATAGTGTGATCATTAATTAACCTTTACGAACAATCAACAAGTATAGTGTGAAGTTTCTGAATAAAACAAAACAGTGTCACTTTGTGTGAAGTTCTTGTTGATTAAGTATAAACTGCAGTGTTAATTAGATGAATGCCCACTATATACATATTGGGCACCTTTGAATTAAACACTTAACGTGTGTAACTGTGTGGTTAAATATACATTGACTTTAATGAAGTGAGCTTATAATATATATATATATATATATATATATATATATATAATATATTAATATTATTATATATATATATATATATATATAATATAAATATATATATTATAAATATATATATATATTATATATATATGATATATGTATGTATATGTCACAAATTTGTTTTTCTAACTATATATATATAGACAATCATATCATATATTATTAAATGTGTTTTTTTTGGTAGGATATATCTATATGCTTGTTTGAGTTTCTAAAATCAATTCATCAATTTTGTAGATTTAAGTTGTAACATGTTTTGGGATATTATAACCATGGTTATATAGAGGGTTGTGTACACCATACACCTTACTCAATAAAAAAAAAATTATTGTTGAAGCAAAGAAAAACTGGATACTACCTGTTATTCCTGTAACACGAACTCATAAAAATAAAAAGCTGATAAGACAGTTTTTTTTTTGTGGGTGTGGGATTTTTTTTGTTATATGTACCGCTTAAATACCCTTTTTGTACACTGATTCATGAATAACCTTTTTGTACACTGACTTATGAAAGTATTATTATTATTTAATGAATCTATTACTTTTGTACAGAAAGAAATCAGCCCTAAAAATATAGTTTAAGCATAAATTGAATCGTTTTTATTCCTCTCATATCTTTTAGTTTATTATGCTGGGTTTTGCATGAGCATGAGGATACACCTGTAGTTCTCTCTCTCTCTACTCTAAAACTCTTGGTGCACTGAACCTTTGTATGATTCTCTATCTACCTCTGGGTGTTGTAACTGTACAACTCCTGTAGTCAGTAAACTTTAAACTTTTTTTTTTTTGTTTGAACCTAGTTACTGTAATTTTTCTTAGCGACGTGTGTGCTGGATTGAGAGTGTTGTTTGCGTTTGAGGAAGTTGGTGAAATTTCTTTCCTAATAACATTAGGTGATTGGACCCTAGATCCTTGTAAAACCTTCATTGTATCTTTAGCAATATTCAATTATAGATTAGTAATCTCTTCTCTTATTCCCTCTACTTTGCATGGTAGTTAGTGGGTTCTTCAGGAAACGCTGTTTTTTTTTTTGTGTATATTTTTGTATATCTGATTCACTTCCTTTTCATAGTTTTTTTTTCCTGGCATGAGTTTTTTTTTAACCATAGCAAGAGTGTGTTTGATAGTGGTCGAAGAGTGTTTGTTGTTTTATTTTGGTGTTGGTCTATGTAAAATTTTGAATGCTCTTCGTCAGATACCTCTTTTGCCTGATATGATTTTGTGGGTTCTGTAGTTTTTGCTGGGAGTTGATCTGATTCATTATATTTTTTTTTGTTTACCATATACTGCCTGTGTTGTGTTGCTGAGGAAGTGAGTTGTTTTAAGGAAGGAAACTGGTCGAAATATAAAGTGTCTAAAAAGTGTCTAATATCATCGGAGGAAGGTAATTGAGTACATGCACCTGCTTATACACCAACTTTGCTAATTTACAAACTTTATTTCACCCATATATTTTTTTTTCTTTTCATGTTAACTGAGTAAGAAGCTGAGTGTTCCTTATTTCCCTGTCTTTCTCTGTTGATGTTGCATGGCCTTGTTCTCATTGTGTGTATTGTACATGTTCGTTTAGAAGAGGAGGGAAGAGTGAATAAGCCAGCGGTAAGTTTCAGAAACTACACAAAAAAATTTTTATTTTGTCCGATTGGACCATTATATTTATAATCTCGTTTTTCACTGTGTTATTTTTGGTTATTGTCTTTGAAGCTTGTAACTTATTTTATTTATATTTAAAAAAGGGTGAACTTACTGACTAAAGAATCATACTCAAAAATTTCAACCCTTATAATATATATATATATATATATATATATATATATATATATATATATATATATATATATATATATATATATATATATATATATATATATATATACTATATATATATATATATATATATATAATCCTGTGATTTTTATAAAAATCGGATGTGAAGCCCCTCTACGCTACTATTACCAAAATATTAAAAAAAGTAAAAAGTAGCAACATGAAAAGATTATATTTTGTATGAAACTATTATTATTGTTACCTTATAGAAAATACAAAGCTGAATGTTCTGAAATACATAATGCAGAGCCATATGAAATAAACGCAATATCAAATTTTGTTACTTCAAAATGGTTAGTAATAAGAGGTATCGCAGAGGGCCTCGACTCGATTTTTATTAAAAGTCAGCAGGATAAGTACCTAAAAAAAAATAATTGGTGAAGAATAAAAAAAAACAAAGATTGGTGAGTCTCTTTAGGAAAAAAGTTACAGCCTTCCAATTTTGACAAAAAACTTCTTCAACAAATTTTTATTTTTGAATCCTGTCCAGGGTAAATGTTTCATTATTATTTTTTTAGAGTAGTTAAAAGGTGAGTTTAAAAAAAAAAAAATTATATAAGAAATCCTATGGGAGTTTTTAAACAAACTTTTGAGAGGCTCTAACTTTTTTTCCGAAAGAGGCTGCCATGTTTGTTTTTTTTTTTATTCTTTATTAATTCATTTTTTTTAGAGTAATTGCATAGACTCTAAAAAAAAAATAATAAATAAGAAGAATAAAAAAGTAGTTAAAGTTTGGGATCCTACTATCGAAAAAACCAAGGGGCAAAAAGTTAAAAATCCGGAAGGAATTTGGTTAGCCGGTAACAGGAATTTAAATTTATATATAAATATATATATATATATATATATATTATATATATATATATATATATATATATAAAATAGTATAGGTATATATTATATATATATATATAATATATATAATAATATATATATATATATAATATATATAATTCCCTTGATTTTTATAAAAAATCGGATGTGAAGCCTCTCTGCGCTACTATTACAAAACATTAAATCACGGGGGCCTAACTTGGTCCGGATTCACCCCGCCGTAAAATTGATGGATGGGGTGGAATCGGACCACCATTGTGTTTTTTGTATTTTCACGTTATTATATTATCTGACATTATTTAGTACGTATAATTAATTTAATATAATAAATAGTTACTTATATTGGTAATATACAATAAAAATGAAATTATATAATACGGAATTCCAAAAAGTGTCAATTTTTGAGCGGAGAGGGGTGCATCGGACCACCTTATTTTTATTCTTATTTTATGTATCATTATTGCCATGGTTTTTATTAACCTTTTACTAATTTTTATATGATAAACAATATTATATTAAAGTAAAAATTATAATAAAAATTGAATTTATACGTAAAAGAGGAATTTAAACAGTGGTCCGATTCACCCCTCCAATGGTGGTCCGATTCACCCCTCCAGGTGGGGGTGACTGAGCTATTTTTAAACTTAATTACTTCTTAGATTACATTTTTATTTTTTTCGTGTGCTTTGCTTATACGGGTCTTGAAATTTTCAAAACAAAGAAAATTCCAAAAAAGGCATTAATAGGGAGAGTCGGGAGACGAAAAGTAGACCTAAAGGAAGTGGTCCAAGTTCACCCCACCCGACGTTATATTCTATTTCATGCATGATGGAGCTCATACATATTTAGCAATGATTTGCTGCTATTTAGATGAAAGCTTTCCAGGCCGCTCAAGTTTAAATTTTTCCCATAGACGTCTCAAACAAACTTTTGGCCGGCTTATTGGTGATTGTTTATTATATTCCTAATTCAGGTTATGATAAGTTGTTAATTCTACATAGATTTTGTCTTGTATACCTAACAAACTTATCATAACCTTGAAACTAGAGTTTGAAATGAGACCAACCTGAATGGAAAAAATGAAAACGCCTAAGGGACATTTTAAGAACTTTGAGAGGATGTGTTTCCAAAGAGACTGCCAATTTTAATGCTTGTTCCAGTATTTTCATTGATGTTTTATTTTACAGTAGATACCTCTCTTATACTCATAAAAATTTGGGTGACACCCCTCCCCCCCAGCCCGGCTACTATTACCAGAATTTACAAAGCACTTCAACATAATCCCACTCATGTCCGAACTTTCGCTGTATCTAAAACAATTAAAGAAAACAATCTAAACATTTTTTTTTATATCTTTCATTACTAAATTTTTTTTTTTCAAACAAATTTAATAAAAATATGAAATAATAATTTATGCATTTCATTCTTTCATTGCTGGGAGCCTTTAATAATTTCAAAATCAAAAAACATGGATTGTAAACATTTAAGTGTGAATCATGCTCTTATTATAGTAAGTCCCAAGAATGTTTTCAGTTATTATTTTCTTTAATTTTTGTTTTAAGTTAGGTTAGGTTAGGCTAAGTTAGGTTAACTCAAGCACCCAACCTAACTTAACCTAACCTATGCTTCAAATGGAATTTAAGAAATACTACTTTTTAATGCTCGTAAAATTCGTAATGTGAAAATTTTAAGAAAAATCGATTATTTAAGTTATATTTTTTATTAAAACAGGCTTTCAACATATTAAATTTGTTTTTGGAAATCAAAGATTTGAGAAGTATAAAAAGACAATAAATGAAAATGAACTTTACAATTTTTATAAAAATTGCTAAAGTAAAATTTTTAATTATTAAAACAAAGATTTTTTTCAGGAAATATATAAGAGTTTTTTATTATTAATAATTCGATATATGGATGTGGGGGCTTTAACGGAAAAGACGCTATACATATATATATATATATAATTATATATATATATATATATATATAAATATATAATATATATATATTATATATATAATATATATATATATATATATATATATTATATATATGGCTCATGTCTATTATCTGTGACTAATGTAGCAAAGTCAAAAATGATAGGCCCCCTATGCTTATTTTTTACATTAAGACATTAAGAATATAGAGAACAGTAAGAAGCCACATGGGCCTATCGAGACTGTCCAGTGAACCCACTAACCAAACATGCTCATTTGCAAATCCACAAACTAAACTTGATAGAGCTACTCAATTTGACCTCAATTCTCTGACATTTTTGCCCTACTCAAAAATAATTGATATATACTTGTATATACTTATATATATATATATATTTATATATATATATATATATTATATATATATAGTTAATATATATATATATAATATATATAATAATATATATAGTAATATAATATATATATATATATATATATAATATATATATATATATACCGTATATATATATTATATATTATATATATATATATATATAGTATATATATATATATATATATAGTATATTATTATTATATATATATATATATAGTATATTAATAATATATATTTATATAATATATATATATATATACTATATATATATATATATGTGTGTGTTGTGTGTGTGTGTGTGTGTGTGTGTGTTACCCAACCATCCACATGCATTAATAAGCAAGTTATGGTCACGCATGCAGTCTTAACATTAATTAACTACTGTAATATATATATACTGTATATAATATCACCAATTTGGCTTTGTCTAAATATATTTATGATACCCAGACCCTATCCATATACATATCCAACCCTTTCTTAAATGTTGCAAATCGAGTCCACACTCAACAACTTTCCTGTGGGCAAACCATTCCCAGAATTAGACATTAAGAATATAAGATAGTAAGAAGCCACATGGGCATGTCGAGACTGTCCCACTAACCAACATGCTCATGCAAATCCACAAAGACCTAGGACTTTGTCAATTACTGTAACTAAAAACCCGCAAATTTGGGCTTAGTCAAAAATAATGATATATAGCTAATATTGATACCCAATCTAATCCACATGATTAATAACCTTAAGTTTTTATGGTCACTCATGGCAGTCTACATTAATACTTACAATCATCATTTGGTTTATATTTTATATTATTGAATATTACAGTATTTTGGGTAGCTAAATCATTAAATTTTTCATCCCAAATTTTAAAAAGGAATGAATATGGTAATTAACAGTGAGTTATCAGAGAATCTTTTGTTTATTAAACATTAAAAAATTGGAGCTTCTATTAAAATAGATTAAAAAAATATTTTAACATTTAAAATGTCATTGGTTTTTAACTATTCATCTTATTTTTAATTTTTTTTTTGAAATGGATGTAATTGTACAAGCTAGAAAACTTCAATTTGAGCATTTTCTTTATGCCAAATATTTTACCATCTGTTCTCAATTTGGATATTCAATTTTGAGTAGCTCTATCTACCAAAAAAAAAATCTTAATGTGGCACCAATGTAAAATTGAAAATTTACTTATATTTTTTTTTTTTTTACTGTTCCATTATCACATTTGTTAGGCCAATTATAAAGTAGAATGGGAGGAAGTAGGGCTTTAAAGGGTGTAAATGAAAGGATTAGGAAATTTTTATGTTTTTCAGAAAATTTAGGTTTTTTGGATTTTGGTGGAGAGATTTCTTGGATAAAGATCTTTTTGGCCTAAGCAGATGGAGGTTCACTTGAGTCGTAACAGGTGTGGGGCTTTCAGCACCAGCTTGGAGCTTGTTTAGCAAAAAAACGTAGGTAAAGGTGGGGGTCGATGGCTGGAATTCTGGATATTGAATGATAGCCATTGGTAACTGGTAATAGTGGTGACTATAAATAAAACTAGTGTTGTTACAGGTTCAAATAGGATAGCATAAATACGCAGGCATTTCGATATCAAATGCTTTTACAACAAATGCCTCATAGTCTTAGAATAGAAAAAAGTATGAGACTGATTAGTTATACATAAATGAGAATCTTGACAATTTGCATAACTGAGGCATGGGTTAATGAAGAATTTATGTAGATTCCTTTCTGGATAATGATATTCTTTATTCACTTTTTTTATACCAGCATAGAGGAAAGAAGGGTGGGCGGTGTGGCGCTTTATATTAACAAGCATATTTCAATCTGTGTATTGATTGATGACTTTAAAACTAATCATTGATATTGATCAGTATGTCAGATAATCCTTATGTTCATAAATCAATATAGAATAGGCGGCATTTTAATAGACTCTCGCTCCGGCGGGAATCAAGGCTGGCTAGAGTCAAGAATTAGATGCGGAAATTGGGAAAGAAATTGAGAGCCACAGTAAAGAAGAAGGTATAGTCATAATGGTGATTTTAATTTTTCCTCGGCATTTTCATGGATTCCCTTGTCTAATACGGACCATTGTAGTTCAGTATTTATAAATTGTATCCTAGATAACTTTTGGGCCAGATGGTTTCCATATATATATATATAATATATATATTATATATATATACTATAACTATTATATATATATATTATAGTGCTAATTATATAGTAATATATATATAGTATGATAATATATTATATGATATATATATATATATGACTATATTTAGTATCATAACCACATTTTTTACTATTTAGAAGTTATGCTACATGAAACTTGAAATTATTTAATTGATAAACTGGTCAGTTCATTAAAATAAGGTAAAGATTTTAAAGATTGACAACAAATTAAAGTATTTCAGGCACGACACTTGGAAGGAATCGAGATAGGGGAAGCCAGGAATTAAAATAAGGTTGCGATTATGAATTAAAGTAAGGTTAAGATTATATAGATCAAAATAATTTAAGGCATTTTGGGTTCACACTTTGAAGGAATTAAAACCGGGGAGTTAAGAATTAAAATAAGGTTACGATTAGAGTTAACCTCAACCTTACCCTTAAGGTTACGATTATGAATTAAAATAAGGTTAAGATTATATCGATTAAAAATAAACTAAAGTATTTTAGGCACGACACTTGGAAGGAATCGAGATAGGGGAAGCCAGGAATTAAAATAAGGTTGCGATTATGAATTAAAATAAGGTTAAGATTATATCGATTAAAATGATTTAAAGCATTTCAGGTTTACACTTTTAAGGAATTAAATTGGGGAGTTAAGAATATAATAAGGTACGATTAGAATTAAAATAAGGCTATGATTATATCGAACAATTGTTTTTTTTAAATAATAATAATATATATACGGTGAACACTCACCACTTAGAAGGGACAAATTGGGCATAGCTGGAAAATTAAGTTAAAGTTACGATTATAAATTATAATATGGTTGCGATTAAATCTATTGAATCAACTCCATTAATGCCCGAGAGTAAAAAAGTTTGAATCCTGGTTTATTCTCCATTTAAATTATTCAAGTATTTGAAAGAAATAATTTCCCCCCACATACATTCACTGGTATTCCACCCATAGCAAAAACACCAAAACCACTTTATTCGCCCTCTATCTACGTGCCCTCCGCATATGCACCCCCACTCACCTCTCCTCCGAAACTCAATATCTGTATACTACGTTCACAAAACTTAACACTACCCTCCCCTCATATATAACTTGCCTATAAAAAAGAACAAAATCTATCATAACTGCAAATAAACCATACATACCCCCAAGAACTTCCTTCCCTTCCCTTTTGAACTCAAACATAATATTAAACAACACATCCCCCAATCCATATACGTTTACTTTCAATCCGCTCCTTAAACACACCCTTCACCCCCCTAAACAAAAAACTCCCAAACCGAATGCATATACCAAATACCCTGCCATAATTGTCCATCCGTCAACATAGGCGAAACTAACGATTTTGAACGCCGCACACGCCAACACAAAGCCGATCTAATCAGTGATAATAAAAACTCCTCCCTTACCCAACGTGCTCTTACTCACCACAAAATAGCTATCAACAATGCAACTATTCTTAAAAATATTAATCAATATTAACAAAAAAGAAATAACCGAATCAATATATATTTACAATATCAAAAAACTTCAACAAATACCCCGGCGAATACAAATTAGACCACACTCAGAACTCTATCCTCCTATCTTCAAATATTTTCACCGATTTAAAGTCAAAAAAACACACACCACCTAAACCCATTTCAAAAATTTCAGCTCAATTCATCTCATTTTTCTTGGTTGAAGCTTTCTGTCACATTGAAGAAGTCTGTGGAACGTCTAAGATACCAGACGAAGCGCTCGTGTCCCAAATTATCCCAATTTGTTTTAATAGATTTAAT
>JABUQX010006047.1:0-7500 GCA_015478945.1 Trachelipus rathkii
GTGGGAGAGAGGGGGGACGAAGTTCCCCCCCGCTGAGACCGAAAAGACCTGACTTTTTCCATCCTTTGCGATTTATCTTTGTATCTTTAGTTAAAAAAAAAAAAAAAACTTTTGGCATTCTAACGCTCATTGCTGACATAACGAAAAAAAATGATTATATCTTTGGTTAATATTATTCGGTAAATAGTCCTGTTTAAAGGACAAGTTTCTTATCGACCTCTATATATAGATATCTAATTCTTGATTTTGCCGATTTTTTTGAGAAATATGTGGAGTACTGTGCTATACTTTAACAAAATGTATATATATTATACATATTATAGATATATATATAGTATATATATATATATATATAATATATATATATATATATATATATATATATATATATATATATATATATATATATATTTTTATATATAAATATGTGTGGGCTTCGTTGTTTATTTGAAACATATCAAAGTATCAAACACCCGCTTTAGTCTAAAAAAAAAAATAAGGTTTCGTGGGGGGGGGGGGGGGGGGGGGGGAATATCGGAAAAGTATAATTATTAAGCTGCACACCTTTTACCTTTTTTTTTTTTTTCAAAATTAGAAATTGCTCTATTGTATTAAAAAACTATTAATATTTGTTCTTTCTTCATATTCTATGCTTAAAATTGCTAAATCGTTAAGCCTCATTTGTTTTGATGCTTCTCAAGTACGATTTTATAAGCTTTAAGTTTGAAAGGATTCTTTCAGCAGTAGCTGTGGTAACGGGAAACGTCAAATAAAGTTAAAGTTAAGGTACTGGCGAGATCAGGGAAGCAGCTTACCAGACAAGCGTTTTCCTCAGTGAATAAACATGCGATTTTTAACATTTTTCGTCCGACTGATTTCTTCGGATAATGTTCTGTAAGATATTACTTGTTTAAACAAGGTTTTAGATATTTCATTGGGTTATTTATTTACAAGGGCTTTGGCTTTTTCCGATTTCTTCGTGTCAGATTTGTTAACTTTTGTGGTGTAAGAAATGAAAAGCTCTGGACAATAGTTGTCAAGACCCGCAAATTTCATAACTATTTGGTTTAATACCACATCTAGCGATACATTGAAAACTTTAATTTCAAAAGATTTAACCGGTTCGACAATCCTGCGGTCAGAAGCTATCCCATCAAAAAAGTTTCACTCACCCCTTACCTTTTTTGTTATCTTCTGCAAAGAAATCAGAATCGTTAGCTCTTACAGATTTTAATTTATCAGTGCCCTGCTAATAAAAGAACATTATGTCGAGGCCGACTATTTCATTGTGCAAGTGATATTAATAATTTCGAGCACTGCTTTTATGTGTGAGCCAAAGTAGAAATTCATATTTATCAATATGTATTAGAGATACAGTGCAACTTTCTGATCAAAATTGAAGCTGTAGGTGACAAAAACCCCTAATAAATATCGAAACTTTGATTTCAAAATTTCAGTGACCTTTGACAAGGGTAAACAATTTAAATTGGTTCATTAAGAAGAAAATTTCACAATGGTATATAGGATCTAAGGAACACGTAGATACCCTTTCCCCTCCTCCCCGAAATCCACTAGGGCCGAAAATATGAAGGAAGGAGCAAAAGGTTCAAAATTCAAAAACTTTACACTGAAGCCGAACAAAATAGGCTAACAAAGTTAAACATGCCAGAATCTTATAAGTCGTTGAATTGAAATCTATGAGGAAAGAGATAAAGGACGAAAAGATCCTAATTTTTGTCACGGACCATACCACGTTTAAAACCGCTTCTCGATCGATCAGCGAAGTTAAGCAAGGTTGGGTTTGGTTAGTACTTGGATGGGAGACCGCCTTGAAACACCAGATGTTGTTGGCTTTGCTTTATATTATATATATATAATATATTTAATATATTATAATATATATATACTGTATATTTATATATTATATATATAGTTATATATATATTTATATATATATATTATATATATATATAATATATATACTATATTTAATTTTATGCAGTTTGCTTTTCCCCCAGAATATCCGATGCATTAATGAGTTATTTTAAGTATAGTATATATATATATAGTATATATATAAATATATATATAATGATATATTTATTATATAATTAATATAATATATTATAATATCTTTTGAAAAATTTACGGCAGACCAAAAAAAAAAAACTTTTCAGAATAAACAATATATGACATTTTAAAAAATAAATATTATTTGTATATGAAAGATACGATATTGACAAAACTGTTCAGATATGCTTAGAAAGTTTTATTTGTCGCCGGCGTGTGGGACACGTTTAGTTTGGTGCCTAAGGAACGGTAGGTGACAGGTATCTCTTCTGATAGGTAAAATTATGAACGTTTTAGGCGCGTATAAATACGATATCGAAATTTTTCGATTTATTTTTTACATTTAGGGGCTATGAGCCACGGGAACAGAGGGGGACAGTCCCCTCGTCCACTGGAGGCCGAGAGACCCGACTTTTTCCATCATTCTTCTAACCCTAGGGGTTTTCTTTAGTTTTTAAAAATATTTATATATCTATATATTTAAAATAATATATATATATATATATTATATATATATAAATATATATATTATATATATATATATAGTATACTAGTAAAATGATAGAGGAAAAAAATCTATTAAGTTCATTTTCGATATTTGTTTGGTTCGATTAAATCGAAAATCGATACTTTGTTATATAGATACATAAAATCGTATTGGTAATATATATATAAAATATATATATTTATATTATATATAAATACTATATATACTATTATATATATATAATATATTATAATAGTATATAATACAAGTTCAATATATATTATAAATATGTATATTCTAACTCGATCCGTGGAATACCACGCTCTCTAACCTAATGCCTAACGCTTTTGCCTGTCTGTAGACCCAGATGCTAGGATCATCACTAACTGTTTAATATGTCCCACTATAATTATTTCATAATTTCCGTGCTAAGTGGAATGTATGTGCCTATTAACATAACACTCCATAAAAAAAAACACGTTCGAGAATCTCGAATCTCTAAACTTATGTTCTGTGGCTTAAATCTTTCTTCCTTCTATACTATAATGATCTTGTGCTTCTGCTACTGTGCTCCTAACAGAACATTCCTTTTGTGAATACCTTACTACTTTCTTACGAGACTGTTACATCTTCTATCAAATACTGAGGTCCTCTATTAAGGGATTTCAAGGTACACAACTGAATGTTGGGTTCCTTCAACTGATTTAGGTGGGGAGGAGGCGAATCATTTAGCATTCTCACCGATCTGGAGCAATATTAAAGAACCCACACACATTCCGAATCGTCCCAACCGATCTTCACACTTGACCTCTGTTTCACCACTAGTCCTTCTCTCTATAAATACCACCTTCGCTCCTATGTAAATCTGACCACAAACTTATATCTCTTAATTTATACTTTTCTCTCCATCCTGCGCTACGCGTTTTTTCTGGCACTTTGATCGCGCTGATGCATTGCGTTGCTTCTAGCTAACTATAATTGGAGTGATGATTTGACTCTGAGGAGCTAACTTCTCCGATAAGGTGGGATCTGTAATCGTTGATGAAGCAGGTTCATTCTTCTTCGACTAAATCTTTCTCTCCTTAATCCATGGTTCGATCTGCTTGTTCTCTGGCCATCCAGGCTAGAGACAGTGCGTATCGGAGTGGAAAAATTCTCGTTCTCCTATCACTCTTGCTAATTTCATTCTGCTAGAAATCATTGCAGGGATACTCTTCGCCGAGCAAAGGCGGGCTTTCATCAACGGAAAGTGCGCTAACTCCTTGTCTCTACTGCAATCTTTCTGGCTTTGCAATAACATACTACAATTCTGTAATTATGTCTTTCCTCTTTATTCGCTCTGATGGTTCTTTAACTCTCCAAGGCCAATCATCTCTTGGCCTCCTATTTTCCTCTAACTCACCCTGGACGGATTCTGGCATTCCTCTCCTCCTTCTTCTCTCTCATGTCTATGCTTTGCATGTGATTACATGCATGATCGGGTCATGGGCTCCTGAAATCTACGAACTTAGGAAAGGCGGTGGACGGAGGCATTCTCCGAGTTTTTGAGGGAGTGGTGCTTCGTGCTATCCCCGCCCTGCGTTCAACTATATTCTCATGTCTCAATACTGCATTTCCTCGTGTTGGAAGCCGCACTTGTCAACCTATTTCCGAAAGAAAGGAAGCGTCTGATCCCTTCTAACTACGCCTATATGCCTTACTTGTATTGCTATCTAAAGATCTTTGAACTCTTTCAACTCTGATTTCTTAGATCATCTGGAATCTCATTCACTTCTTGTCCGATCGCGCAAGTACGGATTTCGCGTCGAGTCTAATGGCGATATCTTTCCTATATTTATCGAGTTATGGTTTCCGCTAGAACTACGGGATACTTGGTGGTGGCGCTGACTATTCAAAGCATTGACCGGTATGGCACGCGTCATGCTCTCCAAGCTCCCCTGCCTTTGGGTTTCCTCCTTCCTTTGCTTACTTATGTCATTTCTTCAAATGCGCTCAATATCAGCTGTTGTTGATGGGGCGACTTCTTCTTCCTTTGCTGTCATAGTGGTGTTCCTCAGGTTCTTGCTATTCCTATTTATTCTACCTTTTCATTATATGATCTCTCACCTGCACTTCTAGACCTATTCATCATATGCGATGCTGCGACCTTCATTCTTCAAATCATTTCATTTCTACTCTTTTTACTTCTAGAATTTGCTCTCGTCTTAATTTTCCGATTCTATTCTCGCTGATCTGATAGAATTCCGGGGTGGGGTCGTCTGAACCTTGTGAAATTCATTCTTTAAAAACTCAACTTCTTACATCTCCCTCTCAAAAAACTCTAACTTTCCCTTATCTCTTTCGAGTTTCTCTCTCCTCTCCTGTTAAATATAAACATTCTTGGCCTTAACAAAACAAAAAATGTTTGGAACCCCATAAAGGTTGCTAAGGCGGCTCAAGAAGCTGGAGTTCTGTTTTAAGACTGCGAGACTTTTTTCCTCTCACACAGTTATTCCAGTTATACAAGGCCTCACCGCCCTTGTATGGAGTACGCTTCTCATATCTGGGGGCTCGTTTCACCCGGTTTTTGGATAGGTCGAGTCAAAGAAAAAGACTTATCAACTGTCTCTGGTTCTTTATTTCACTTGACCCCTATCTGTTGCGCGCGATGTTGGGTGCGTGTTAATCTTTTCTTATAGGTACGGTAGCGGTAAGTGTCGAGAACTTTCACTCGCGTCCCACACTTTAGACCTCCTCGTAGACAAGGGTGCTGTGTGGCACATGAGTTTTGTGTTGATATCGGTAACTGCACTAGTTCGCTGCGGTGCTTCTTCTTTCCTGCCCCTCTGTTCTGTGAATTCTCTTCATCTTCTGTGTTTCCTCTAATTTAATCTCCCTCACTTTAAACCCTGCGTCTGTGCCATCTGCGTAGTTTGTGTTAGTTGAATTTTGTTGTTTTAAACCCCTTCCTTGAATAGGGCATCCGTGAGCGGTGGTGATAACCGTAAAAAATATATATCTATAATATATAATAATATATATATATATATATATATATATATATATAGATATAATATATATATATATATTATATAGTAAATAAAATGTCCCAAATGGTTTTGAGATTTATAGAGTACGAATAGATTGTTGCGAATGAATGTCCCAAAAGTACTCATTTTTGGATTTATTGTTTTTTGGGTATACACTAACGAATACCACGGAGTCGCCGAGTCAGAGTCGGGTCTTCCTTCGGGTAATGAACGTCCCTCCGTCCCACGGCTCGAGCCCCCTAAATGGTAATACTCCATTTTAGGTGGGGTCGTTGACTCAATGTGGCGTATAAAGTAGCTCCTAAAACTTTACTGATCCACTATGCCGTAAAACTAACTCTTACTGATGTAGATGTTGTAGTAGCTGCGAAAATTATATATATATATATAATATATATTATTATAATATATATATATATTATATAATATATATATATATATATTCTCACGGAAAGGATCCTTTCATACAATCTTCATAGAAGTCATAACTAAGGAAATTTTCAGTTCTCCACTAAGACCAAGATTGCACTATGAGAGCCAAAGTTGAGGTGCTGTTAGTTGCATACCTTTTATAATTCAAGGAGGCACTTGTATTTTAGACTTTTTCCAATGTAGGTTTTTGCTTTCTCATCCTATATATACTAATAGTATATCATTTTCGTGTACATTATATTCTGCTTTTTACAAAGCAGAACTATTATTAACTAATTTTGTTTTAATGTGCAAATATAATTTGCATATTCCTTAGTGTTCATTCACTATAATTATCTATACATGGAATGTATGCAAAAAACTATGCAAGTATTCGATTGTTTTGTATTTTATATGCTATTTACAATAATCGATGTAGAAACAATGATTAAATTAGCTCTTTTTTAATTAAATAAATTTGAGTGGAATTATGTTGGATCTAAATGCGGCAAAAGAAATAAACCATATATAATATATATATATATAAATATTAATATATATATATATATATTTATATATAATTATATATATATATATTATAATAAATATTATAGTAACTAAAAATACCCTGGGTAGAACGTAGAGCTGTACGAGCCTGGTCTCTCGTCTTCCGGTTGACGACGGGGCAAACTTGTCGGTGACTCGAGCCACCTAAATATGGTAAAAAAAAAACCTACGGAAAATTCTACATTATATGATATTTTAGATATATCGATATCTATATTTAAGCGCTAAAACGTCTATTTACCCCACACACAAAAACAACCGAAAATCACCCCAAATTTACTATCATAGAGGGCTGTGAATAGTTTTTAATCCGACCTCCGTCCTTGGCCCAACTAACTTTTACCTGGAGTGTTTATGTACGTGTGAGTGTTAAAGTCAGAAATGAGTGATTTATTGATATATGCCAAAACGATTGAGTTTGCTATCCTTGTTAACATTTTAACTAATTTACAGAAATGAATGTAAGCAATGTTTTAAAGTTCCGCAGCTTATCGAGACTACCATAATTTGTGAGTGCTTAATATATATAACTATAATTATATATATATAATATTATATATATATAATATAATATATATATATATTATAATATATACAACTGCTTCGGCAGTTATGGCACAGTGAATCAGTAAAGTTTAGGGCTAGTTTTACGGCAGTATCAGTAAAAGGTAGGGCTAGTTTTACGGCAGTGGGTCGTAAAGGTTATGGGCTAGTTTATCAGCACATGAATCATAAAGGTTGGCTACTGCATCTACTAGTAGTTTAACTTAAGTTTTTTGTTAGAGTTCTAGAAGCAGCTGTAAGCTTTATTATATATATGTTAGTATATATATATAACTATTATATATTATATATATATATATATATTAATATATAATATATAATATATATATGATTATATATATATAAAATTGTCTTGTATTATATTACGAAGTA
>JABUQX010006047.1:12500-32500 GCA_015478945.1 Trachelipus rathkii
TTCCTAGAAATGTAAAAAATAAAAAATAAAAAATTATTGTTATAATTATTGTAATATGATTAGAGAGCTATTTAGAGACCTTTTATGGTTACTTATAAATAAATACTTTTAATTTTGCTTTTTTTTTTACTAAAGATGCCCAAGGGTATACGACGATGGCAGGAGTTGGGTTCGCTTCGGGAACTACGGGGTAGGACTAATTCCCCCTCCGGGGATAGGACCAGTTTGGTATTTGGGTGTCGCAGGGGTTCTCCCTCCCTACGGGGTATGGAAACGTCCCCTCCTCTGTCCCTCTGTCCTACATGCGTGTAATACTTACAATAATATTATATATATATAATATATATATTATAATATATATTTATATTTATATAATATATATACTATATACTATGTCCAGATCTCCCCAAAAAAAAAATAGCAATTTGTTAATTTTTTTTTTTACATTTTCTAACTAAAATTTTTACAAGGATTCAAAAATGTATTTTCTTTCCCTGTAGCTATCGTAGTTTTCGAGATTGATTTTTTTTGTTTTTTAAACAGTCTATTTCGTAAAATTTGCAGGATTCCAACAATGTATTCCTTTTTCCCTGTAGCTATTGTGTTTTTGAGATATGGATTGTGGCTCTCTAGAGGCTATATATTATATAATAATTATATATATATATTATTATTATATATATATATAATATATAATAAACTATATTAGTATATATAATATTCATACAAAAATTATTTTTATATTGAAAGACAAAATTGTTATCATATAAATTATATATATATATATAGTATATAATATTATATTAATATATATAATATATATATATATATTAATTATATATAATATATATTATAATTATTATATAATAATTCTACAATTTTTACAGTTCGACTCTGGTTTGGACTCGGCTCCGGTTCCGTTCGTTTGGGAATTATTTTCACTTATATAAATAAATTTATATAGATTTTTTTTTTCCAGTCGGCTTCCCTCCGGCGATCTGTTAGTCGTTTCCGCTAATTTTTAAAATTGTTAGCTCCTACTTAGAACTATTTCACGCAAGAAAAAATTCTGATAAAATTTATACTCGGATGCGGCTCGGCAAATTAAAATTGTTCAGCTGGTTTCGGTGAATTATTTTTCACTGCAGAAAAATTTCTTAAAAAAAAACTCGGCTCGGCTCCGAGAATGCGTCACTTCAAAATTGTTTCAACTGATTCTTTGAAGAGCGATCACATGCAAATTTTTTAAAAATGTATCTCCGGATCCGCTCCCGGCTTCGACTCCGGCACGCTCTATTACGCTCGCTATGGCTCCGGGCACTGACTCCGGTTTCATTTCAAAATTATTTTAATTTGGGCAGATTATTTCACTTGCAAAATGTCTTGAAATTTTTTTTAAATATGGCTTGATTCGTCCTGCAACGGCTCAGACTCCATTTATATGATTGGGAAGCTGAGTGGCCTGGATTGAGTTTGCGTAAGAAAAAATTATGTTTCTATACAATGAAAATGAATAAAAATTTGGGATCCTGTAAAGTCACTTGGTAATTCGAAACTGGAATTCAATTTTGATAGTTTCAGACTTCTTTAATAATCTCTATTAAAAATCTTTCGAATTTCAAAACATACACCATGATGTAGAGGAGGATTTTTTCTATAGAGGAATAAAAAAAAGTGAATTTTTTTGTTTTTATCAAAAAGTAAGGTTCAACATATGACTCACTGTAATCAAACCTTATTTGTAAAAGGCAGGGGAAAATGACCAGTAAAATCAGTCTTAATTATATATGTTCACAATCACAAATTGTTTTCTATATTAGCTGATCTTGGTAAATGTCACACATGTATTTTGATCATTTTCATCTGAAAATATCCTTCCTTTGATAATCAAAAACTGTATTTTTTGTATATAGAGTCGAAAATAGATTTATTATTGAATCTAAAAGTTCCATTGAAAAAACTAGAAATATACATAATATTAAAACCGTATTAATATGAGACGAACACATTTAAATTTTTTCTTTTAACTCTTATATTTGATGCATACAATTATTATGTACTATATAAATCTTGTTATAATACAAATTTACATGTTCCAAGTTTGAGTCTAAGAAATTAGACCATTTCATTCTAAATAAATTTTATTATTCTATTATTTTATTATATTATTATTATTATTATTATTATTATTATTATTTTTTTAGAAAATGGAAACACAAATAATATTAAGAACATATGGAGGGATTACTTCAACGAATGGTTAATTTCTAAATGTAGAAACAGAACGAAAAAGTCTCTTGAAAACGCAAAATATATTTCTTTGAATGTTTTAAGTCAATCAGTACTTATCCTTATCAATTTGGCTTAATACAATGCTCCATTTTGCTTCTTTTTTTCCCACTGCCTACCGATCTAGCATAAGGATACACATTCGAAAGCTTTAGCACCCAAATTCAATAAAATTCCACACGCTGGTTTTTCATACTCTTCACTACACACATCATACCCAGGGTCGGATTAAGGGTGTGTAGCCCGGGGCCCATATTGGGAGGCCAATATGTAATGCAAAAACACGAAATGAAATGAACAGGTGTTCTTACCAAATATATTTACGCAGAGAAATTCGGTTAAAATACTTTAATTTAAATCGGAGAATGGATGGAGTTATAACCATTAACAATGATTAACATGTTTGTATTACTATGTACTATATAAATCTTGTTATAATACAAATTTACATGTTCCAAGTTTGTCTAAGAAAACTATAGACTATTACAGCATCTAATAAATTCATTATATATATATTATTATATTATTATTTATTATATTATATTATTATTATTATTTATTATTATTATATTATTATTATTATTAAATGGGAGAGCGCAAATTAAAGTTATACAATACTTACATCCAAGTTCTTGGTGAATTTACTAAAATGAAGTAGAAAGCATAGAACGAAAAACGTCTTTTGAAACCGCAAAATAATAGCTTCCTTTTAATGTTTAAGTACATCCGTGTACTTAAGTAAGTTATATAAATCGGTAATCTAAATACAGTTATTACATATATTTGTATACTTAGTTAATTCAAAGAAGTCACAAAGAAACTACTACTCCTCTGCTCATCTAAGTGCACTCCGAGCTCACCAATATATTTTTACTACTTTACAGATTCCACATTATGTTCCTAAAACGTCTTAATTTACAGTGGTAATGACAGGTTGAATACTGTTATTATCATAAGTTCTGTAAAAAAAGAGAACATAATCATATAGGTATTAAGTAATATAATAAGAGATTCGACACACAAGTCAACACCTGAACTTAGTATCGCGGCACTGAACTATCAAAACCTACGAAAATAGCAATATATCTTTGATCCATAAATGAGTGTTAAGAAGTACTCTCAACATCTCACTCAAATCTTCCTCAACCATCTCAATAATCTTCCCCTAACTCTTCACTCATCTTGACACATACAATGTAGGATAAAAACAAAATAATCATAATAAATAATTTTATTATTATTATTTTATTATTTATTATTATTATTATTATTATTATATTATTGCAAGGATATTATATATATTAAATAATATATATATAATAATATAATTATATTATATATATATATTATAATATTATTATTGATTAACATTCTGAATTTTTTTGGTGGTTCTTGTCTAGGTGGTTGTTTGATGGACGAGGGTACTACAAAGCACTAGAAATCTGGCAGTAAGTGATTGAGGTTGTTCCGAGCGCGTGTTTTGATGGGAACGAACGAGCTGTTTACACATTTTTTATCCATTGATATACACATACTTATATACCACTTCTCTAGCAAATTTACAGACATCTATATCCCTTAGGTGTGGGAGAAGAATTCCACAGCGTACTATTCTGCGGTTAGAATTCGACTAAAGGGACTGTGGAAGCATCAGCTCTAACTAATAGTTCTCTTTATAAATGGCATGAATACTTACTATTTGTAATACTTCCCTTAAATACTTTCTTTCATTCTAGCATAAGTGAAATTCCATTCTTTTTATTCTTTGGAAAATACAAGGGAGTAGTAGCTCTAAAATGAAAGAAGCCTACAACTTAGCGAATGAAAATCTTTTGAAAAACAAATTTAGACAAAGGAAATATTTTAAGTCACAAAACTACAAAAACTTTGAAATCGGATATTTAGTCCTTTTAAATAATAAATATAGAGTAGGAGTAGGAAGTAAATTAAAACTCAGATGGTTAGGACCTTACCTATCCCTTAACCACGAAAAGATGTATAATTGGTAAAATTGATGACTGTGACTAGAATAAGCTCCAGCAGTGTCCAATAATTTGTCAAAAATGAGTTGATGATTCTGGGAGGGCTGTACAATTCAAACTTAAAAAGAAGACAATTCACATTGTGATGTTTGAAATACATAGTGAGCACCCATAGATCTTCAAATTGAATGATACATATCATGGACCTCAAATTCAGTTGGAAATTCAAAATACGAAATAGTCTATTATTGCATGAGGTTGGATCCGTGATGGTTCCTTTGACAGATTTTTATATTTGTGCCCAAGCTGCTTCGTAACAACAATCCTCGTAATGAGATCGCATAGGGTGCAACCCAGTTTTGTAATAATATTTCTCATTAAATGGCGAAATTGACGATGACGATTGAGAAAAAACATGCCGATTTTGACGAGATATCGTCCTCATATATAAATTATATATAATATAATATATATATATATAATATATAATTAATATATATATAATATATATATATATATTATATTTTATAATATAGTATTATTGTGAAACGCGCCAGTCAACTATTGCCAAAAGGAAGCGCTCTGATTCTAACTATCGCCTAAGCTCTTACTTGTAATTCTCATTCTATCTAAGATTTTGAAACTCTTCTCAACTAATCATTCTCAGATCATTGGAACTAATTCACTCTTCCGATCGCAGTACGGCTTTCGGCGGCTCGAGTTATGGGAATCTTTCCTATCTACTGATTATGGTTTTCGCCTTAGAATAGGAGACGCGTGTGGCGCTTGACTATAAAATAGTTAACGGGTAGGCAGCGCCTAACTCCGCAAGCTTCTCCTTTGGGTTTCCTCTCTCTTTGCTTCTATGTCTAGTTTCTTTCATCGATCAATATTGTGTTTTGATGGTTTTTCTGTCATAGTGTTCCTCGGGTTTGTCTTTCTCTACTTTTTCCTACTTTTCATTATGACTCTACCTGCACTTCTAACTTTATTCACTCATATGCCGATGACTGACTTCTATTCTAACTCATTTATTCGCCTCTTTACTTTAAATTCCTTTCTAATCTTTCCGATTCTATTCTCGCTGATCTTATAAATTCGGGTGTTGTTGTCTGAACTGTAAATTCTTCTTTAAAAATTCACTTTACAATTCTCTCTAAGAACTCCAACTTTCCTATCTCTTTCGACGGTTTCTCTCGTCTCTCTGTTTGACCTAAAATCTTGGCCTTAACATAAATAAAAATATGTCTTGGAAACCACACAACGGTTTGCTAGGGCGGCCTCAAGAAAACTGGGAGTTCTGTTTAAGACTGGATACTTTTTTTCCTCCTCAGTTGCTCAGGACATACAAATCCTCATCCGCCCTTTATGAGACTGTTCATATTGGGGGCTCTGGTTTCACGGGTTTGGATAGGGCGATTAGAGGCCAAAAGGTTATAACTGTTCTGATTTCCAGTTCACTTGACCATCTATTTTTGCGCGTTGGTGCTTTGTCTCTTTTTTATAGGTACCGCAGCGCAGGTGCTCGAGGAGCTATGCCGCGTACTCACCTTTACTGCTTCGTGACTAGGGTGCTGTGTCGCACATGAGTTTTGTGGTGTAGGTAATCCAGGCAGTTCGCTGCGGTGTTCTTCTTCTGATCACATCTGTTCTGTGAATCTCTTCCATCTCGTTCTGCTGAGTTGATCTCCCCACTTAAAGCTGCGCGTGCTCATTGTGACTTCTGAGGCAGCCACCTCCTTGAATAGGCTCTGCCCGTGAGTGGTGGTGACCGTAAAATTATATAATAGTATATATATAATATATATAATATTATTAAAATAGTATTTAGTATATATATATATAATATAGTTATATATATATAAGGCGTGCAACCTCTTGAATAGGGCTTCTGCCGTGAGTGGTGGTGAACGTAAAATATATATATATATATATATATATAATATAATATATATATATAATATATATATAATATATTATATATATAATATATATAATATATTATCTATCTATCATCCTATCTATTATCTATCTATCTTATATTACTATTGTTATTATGATTATCATCTATATATTATCTATCTATCTTCTATCTATTATTACTATCTATCTATCTACTTCTATCTATCTATATCTATCTATCTATTTCTATTTTATCTATCTCTCATTATCATTCATCTATTCCTCTCTCTCTAAGTCTAATATATATATATATATATATATATATATATATATTTATATTATATAGAATATAGTCTATAATATATATATATAATTATATATATAAAACTATAGCTACCAGTGGTTGGACTTATTATGCTCAATTAAGTTTTTGTTCAGTATACTTCAATTTGTTTACTGTTAAGTATATATAATATTATATATTATTATAAAATAGTGTGCAGCGATACCATGGATGTATGTTATGGTGATCGGGTCGATTTTTGAGGTATCGTATCGGAAATTTGAGAGTAGTAGTATCGTATGTAAGATTTTGCGATACCTTTAACGTACAAGCTTTGCTTAAATTGATTTCGATATGATAATAATATATATATATATATAGTATATTATTATATAATATATATATATATATTAAATATATAATATAATATGAATATATATATATTATATATATATATATATATAATATATTAATATATATAATATATTATAATTAATATATAAATTAATAATATAAATATCACACTCAGAATAATTTAAAAAATCACTCTCAAACAACCTGGATGGACACAGATAGAGCGTATTTGAAGCTATTCTCACTATTCACGAAAAACAGATAATACGGCCTTTTGGTATTCAGACGAAGAAAATTTAAATATTTTCTTCAATGACTCGAATTCAACGACTTCGAGGAAATGCAGCTTTACCTTTCTAGAATCTGGTTTCAGTTTTTTTCTCAATTTGCTTTTTAATATTTTATTTTTAAAAAAAAGTAAAATAAATTTCCCCCCCCAAAAAAAAAAAAATTATTAATATCATAGAAAATTTTGGAAAAAAAAAATAATAACAAGAAATGTTCGAAATTTTTAAGTTCCTGAAATCGGTCGTTTAATAGAATGTTCTTATTAGTTACTATAACTTTGAATTCCAATGAGCTCTCTTGCTGAACATTCAATCCTCTAAAGCCACTTATTGGAACTGCCATCCAAGATTTTTTCAGCTTTCTTATTGATACAAAACTTTTCAGATTTTCCGAACTCTTTACTATTCTTCCTTCTTAGGCTTCTTCTCCATTTCGCTTCCCTTCTCTCTATTAATGTGTCTACACTCAGTGACGGTGGAATCGAAATATATATATATATATATATATATATATTATATAATAATATATATATATATATAATATATATATGTATATTATATATATATATATATATATATATATATATATATATATATATATATAGTATATATATAATATATATATATATTATAGGCCAGCATCCCGAAAAGTTCAGGCATAAATAGAAAACTATAACATATACACGAAAATAAATATCATTTATAATCAGGAGACATTTTTTTTTACCGCAGAAATTAAAAAAAAAAATTAATTTATTCTAATATTTATTAATAACTCCATATTAATATTAGTAAAAAGTGCAGGCTTTGATTGACTTGAAAGACCTTGAAAGCTCCAGTCTCGAGAGAAAAGTTGCCAAATGTCGGCTTTATAAATATAATTTGAAAAAAATATTATTTTTTCTTTTTATATCCTTCTTAGGGTTCCAGCCGACGGAGGGACAGAGGGGGGACGAAGTTCCCCCCCGTCGTCCCGGTAGGCCGAGAAACCCGACTCTATCTATCGTTCTTGTTAACCCGTGGGTATTTGTCCGTTTTATTAAAAAAAAAAAAATTCAACATTTGCCAACTTTCCGTCATCAGTCGTAGTAAGCGGCATCATCGAATTGTTTCAAAAAACTGTAATATTTTTAAAATTTTTTAACAATTTTAATTTTTTTAAATTGCTGTTTATCCTTGTTTGTTTCCTTTTAAAACTTCATTGCGGTAAAAAATGTCTCCTGATTAAGAAAATGATTATTTATTGTTTTGTAGGTGTTATAGTTTTCTAGTTACATGCCTGAACTTCGGGATGCTGACCATATATATATAGTATTATATTATATATATATATATATATATATATATATATATATTATATATATATATATATATATAATATATTATAATTTATATATATTATATATATAATATATATTAGTATATATATATATATATATATATATATATATATATATATATATATATAAATATATGATATATATATAATATATATATATATATAATATATATATATATATATATATATATATATATTTAGGTCCGTGTATCTATTTGTCACTTTTATCTATACGGTTGTTTGATATATATATAAAAAAAAATCGGACTTAGCCGTTAGGCCCTTGTTTCCCAATGACCTTTCTCGAAGGGTTCCACTGAAAGGATGAAAGTCCTTCCTGGGGGTATATGATCAATTTTTTTTTAATTATATAGTATATATATATATATATATATATATATATATATATATATATATATATATATATATATATATATATATATATATATATATATATATATATATATATATATATATATTATATATATATATATATATATATATATATATATATATATATATAAGTAGTTATGTGACCACTTCCGAGACCACTTTTTTCTATATAAATGAATAGAGATATATTAGGGTTATATGGAGAATTGATAGCCCGAAGGGCTATCAATCCGACAAACAGACAAAACCGAAGGTTTTGTCTATGTTTGTCTATGTTTGTCTATGTGTCTATTTTGTTTTGGTTTCTCCCTTCTTATTATTATTGCTGTTATGTCGCTGATATCATGATCGCTGAGTCCTCATAATCTCGTCCCCAACTCCTTCTCCGGTTCTGGCTCCGACTCCGACTCCGACTCCGACTCCGACTCCGACTCCGACTCCGGCTCCGGCTCCGGCCGCTGCGGCGGTTCGGTTTGGTTCAGACATCGGTTAGTGTTGATCTGTCTGTATTATTATTATTATTATTATTATTATTATTATTATTATTATTATTATTATTATTATTATTATTATTATTATTATTATTATTATTATTATTGTTTTTTTTTACCGAGGTTTGGCTTTCTTCTTCGCATCCAGTTTCTGAGTTCGATATACATCTATATGGGTTAGGGGTTATCGTATTGGGTTAAAATTTGGAGGGGTTGTTAATGGGGGATACCCTAGTCATATACAAGTTACATCCCCATGGTCCCCCGAAAGGGGACCCCACCCCTTAAAAATCGAAGTGGTCGTAATTGGCTGAAATTTGGTGAGAGGATTCAGAGTTGAGTTTCTAGAAATACTTGATATGTGAATCTGCGGAGTTGGCTCCCGGCACCGGTGCGGAGGCCACTGCGGAGCCGGTTAATAAAACAGTTTCGTATAACAAACAATGATGGTGTCCTTATATGGGATTATCGAGGTCGTTAGAGTTCGAATTATGATGGTTATAAGGACCGATGGGGTGTCTAGGAATCCCCCAGAAGGGATCTCACCCCAAACATTAAATATTGATGTAGAAAGCTGAAACTTGATATACAACCTTTTTAGATTGTATCTTAGGTGTATACGGGTAAAATGACGATTTTACCAAATTGTGGGACCAGCCCCCAAATCTGAAATATTGACTAGAGGGATCGAAACTCGCGTATACAACCTTCTTAGATGTATCTTAGATGACCCCGGGTGTAAAATGACTGGGGGTGCCCCAGACGGGGTACTCACCCCAAAATCTGAAATATTGACATAAAACAACGAACTTTGGAAATACAGGCCTTTTTAGGTTGTATCTTAGATGTATACGGGGTAAAATGACCGATTTGACCAAATTCGGGGACCGGCCCCCCAAATCTGAAATATTGACCTAAAACGATGAAACTCGGTATACACCTACCTTTTACATAGTCTAAAGCATTAAATCAGTAAATCAAACTACCATCCCTCCACCCTCCTGTCCAGTTTGTGATCTATTGATCTATTGATCTATTGATCTATTGATCTATTGATCTATTGATTAAGGTCAAATTTTTTACTAAAATTGTAATGTTTTACATACCCTAAATCAGTAAATCAGTAAATCAAGCCACCCAACCTACCCTTCTGTCCATTCTTGATCTATTGATCTTTGAATCTATTGACTATTGAGTAAGTGCAATTTTTACTAAAATTGTCATGTTTACTACCCTAATCAGTAAATCAGTAAAACAAGCCACCCAACCTTACCCTCCTTCCCAATCATGGAATCTATTGATCTATTGATCTATTGATCTATTGATTATTGATCTATTGATTAACAGGTCAAAATTTTTTCACAAAAATTGTCATATTTTTACATACCCTAAATCAGTAAATCAGTAAATCAAGCCACCCAACCTACCCTCCTGTCCAATCATGATCTATTGATCTATTGATCTATTGATCTATTGATCTTTGATCTATGATTAAGGTCAAATTTTTTACTAAAATTGTCATGTTTTAAGTACCCTAAATCAGTAAATCAGTAAATCAACACCCAACCTTTACCCCCTGCCCAATTCATGATCTATTGATCTATTGATCTATGATCTATTGATTATTGATCTATTGATTTAAGTCAAATTTTCTAAAATTGTCATGTTTACATACCCTAAATCAATAAAAGTAAAACAAACTACCATCCCTCCACCCTCCTGTTTATCTTAATCTGTTGATCTATTGATCTATTTGATTCAAGTCACATTTTTGAGTATCATTTTTGGATAAACATAACATTAAAATTCAAGTTCTTTATACAAAGATCAATCAATAAATGTTTAACGTAACAAAGTTTCATATTAATAAAGCTTACTTAGCACCATCTGAACTATGAATATAATTTACACAACGACAAACCTGTCATGCCTTAAAAAGTTCCACACTTTACAACAGTAAAGTAACTAACATAGCATACAAAGACGTAACCTATTCACACTTTTTTGAAGCATATCTCTAACAAACAATGTTAATTTACTATTAACATGGTAATATTTAAATAAATTTATCAAACATTGGTTAATTATTATCATACTGATCAACGAATTTACTCTAACGTAATAAGGTTTCCCACATCAATAAGCTAACATACGTAACATTGAACTTAAGAAAATAATTGTACAAAGACCAAACCTAAACACAAACTTACACACGAATAAACTGTTAACACTAACAAAGTTCCAAACTTAACACCCGTAAAGTAACTAACACAGCATGCAAAACGTAACCTATTCTTACTTTCCCAAGGATATCTCTACCATATTAACGTTAATCTTACACTGACACAGTAACATTTAGCAAAAATTTATCACAACATGCGTTAATTATTCAACTGACAATGAATATACTCTAACGTAATAAGGTGTCCACATCAATAAAGCTAACATGGAGTAACATGAACTAAGAAAATAATCTGTAATATTTAACAAAAAATTTTAACATAACCGTACCTAACATCATAATACCTAATGGATAAAGACAAAAACAACGTAAAGTTTTACCCTCTGTAAAGCTAAACTATGAACATACATACTTAACACACAACAAACAGACGCAAATAAAAAGCTATCATTAACAACTTAGTCAATAAAGCGAACTTACGAGGGAAGTAAAAACAGTTTTTCATTTTTATAACATATAATTTTCATTGAAAACAGCGTTTATAAATACATAAAAACATATAAATACATAAAAAACATGTATTTAAATATATTATTTCATCTAATCAGAGAACATAGGATTCAAGTTGGGTAAGTTTCTATATATCTCTCTAAAAATTCAACACCCTTTGAAAGGATGTAAATAAATGCCTTCGGCAGCACTAAACCATTTTTCAGCATATTTTGATTCAGAAGCACTCATTCTCTCATACAAAAGAGAAGTAAATTCATCCAAGCTGATAGTTATTTTAAAGCATTCCTGTATACAGTATTATACGGGGGAAACCACATGTTTTGGTGTAAATATCATAGATTACACCATGGGCTATAGGTATTAAGTCCTCAAGTATTGTCAACATCGTTAAGATGCGATGTAATTCGTTTTTTTATTTTAAGCAATTTGCTGTAATATTTTCAGATGTTCGAACTGTGAAACCTTATACACGCATGAAAGTCACACAATCGATGGGTTTCCAGTAGTTGCGTACATAAAGGGTTTTAATATCGTCACACGACGAGAACACAACGTCTATTCTATTAGAACCTCTCACGTTATCTTTCCAGTTAGATATTTCACTGCTAGTCGATATACCAGATGACACACATTTATCCTCTATCCATCCTGCTGCAATATTGATAATCTTGATGAACTCTTCAACACAAATGAATAAAGGTCTATTATTTGAACCTCTGGATGGAATACAAGCAATGTATCGGTATCCATCTCGTTGACGATTAAATATAATGACCACATCGTTGGGAATAAACGAAGCTCCTTCGTGAAAATATCAACAACAGGTTTAGAGATGCGAGGAGATGCCATCGTACCAGCACAGCGAAAAAATGTCCTACTGACGGAAATCGTATGCGTAAAAAACCTTAAATGTAATGAGATTCTTTCTTTCAACCAATCAGAAGGAAGTAGGCATGAAAAAACGTACCATCAAACCATATCATCTCAAAAGGTATAAATTCTCGGAAGACAAAAAACAAACGACAACAACAACAACAAAAACAACAAACAACAACAACACAACAAACAACAAACAACAACAACAACAACAACAACAACAACAACAACAACAACAACAACAACAACAACAACAACAACAACACCAACAACACCAACAACAACAATAACATCGTACAAAAATAAGTTCTTTATATACTAATTAACGAATATGTGCTAACGTAACAGTGTTTTCACATTAATAAAGCTAACATAGCATGACCAGAACTAAGAAATATTGTAACAATGGCAAAACCTGACACACCTTACGCACGAATTAACTACTAACATTAACAAACTCCCGCGCTTAACAACAGTAACTACATAACAACATTGCATACCAAACGTAACCTATTCACACTTTTTCAAGCATATCTCTAACATAGCAATGTTAATTTTACATTAACATCGTAATATTTAACAAAAATTTAGCATAACCATGTCTAAGCATCATACTGACAACAAATATATTGCTAATGTAACAATTTTTTTTACATTCAACTTCGTATATTTAACAAAAATTCATTCATAACCGTCTAATATTCATAATCCCCAAACGAATAATTTGCAAACATAACAAAGTTTTTAACCAAACATAAATAAAAATTAAAATTTTTTTATCCTGACATAACATAAAAATAAGTTCTTTGAATAAAATATCACAGTCAAAGGGTAATAGTCTTACTGATTTTAAAGCAGTAAAATCAGTAAATCAGTTAAATCAAAACCATCCATCCCTGCAGTCCCTACCCATCCACCCGTCTATGATCTATCGATCTATTTTGATTCAGGTCATATTTTCGAGTATCATCATATCAGCAAAGGTAAAGACGTATTATCTAACAAAATCCTTAAACAAAGTGACCAATCTATCAAGGATACCAGCACTCGACACTATGAATTGACACTATCTTCATCAAAGTGTCACACGTCTCGAGTATAACATCTTTGAAACTATGAATAAAACGTAGAACATTATCAAAATTCTCGGCAACCTGACATTACTCCACCAAAAAAATTTAAATTAATCCCTCCTTTTTTAACAAATCATTTACCGGCTAACGTAGTAATATAATACAAAACTCATCATTTCTCTACCAAAATCAGTGTTAATTTCACCCTGTCATAGTAATATTTACTTAACGTACCTAACTTACGAATAAACAGGTTTCATAACCCAGAGTATCTAAAGCAGCACATCACCCTCCCAAGAGAAAACCCAAGGGGATGCGCCCTTTGATGGGGTGTGAATTCCAGAGAGGGGGGATTACCCCGAAGGGTTGTAACGGGGAATAACCCCTCCGAAGGATGGGTAAGGCCTCAGCTTTCGGTATGAGGCCCTAAAAGCCCGTACACCCCTTCGGGGTTGATCCCCCCTTCTTCAAGATCACACCTTTCAAGTTGGCGTATCCCCCTGGGTTTTCTTCGGGAGGTGGTGTGTTGCTTAGATACTCTTGGTTAATGAAACCTGTTTTTTCGTAAGTTAGGTACGTTATGTTAAATATTACTATGACAGGTTAAAATTAACACTGATTTGGTAGAGAAATGATGAGGTTTGTAAGATATTTCTGTGTTAACTGACATGATGTGTTAGAAACGTGAGTCTAGGTTAAGTTTTTGTTGAGTATTGTCAGGTTGCCCGAGATTTTGCTAATGTCTACGTTATGCATTATTCAAATGATGTTATACTCGAGACGTGTGACACTTTGATGAAGAAGATCTTAAGTTGTCAATTCATAGTTCGAGATGTGGTATCTTTGGATAGATTGGTCATCTTTGTTAAAGGGATTTGGCTTAGATATACGGGTCTTTACCTGTTGCTTGATCCAAAATTGATACTCGAAATATGGACCTGAATCAATAGATCGATTAGATCATAGACGGGATGGACTGGGGGTAGGGAACTGCAAGGAATGGAATGATTTGATTTACTGATTTTACTGCTTTAAAATCAATCAGTAAATTATTACGCTTTACTGTGATATTTTATCAAAGAACTTATTTTTATTTTATGTCAGGATAAAAAAATTATTTATTTTATGTTATGTTTGGTTTAAAACTTTGTTATGTTTTGCAATTATTCGTTTGGGATTATGATATTTAGACGAGGTTTTGATGAATTTCTGTTAAATATTACGAAGTTGTGTAAAAAATTTGTTACATTAGCAATATATTTGTGTTGTCAGTATGATGCTTAGACATGGTTATGCTAAATTTTTTTAAATATTACGATTGTTAATGTAAAATTAACATTGCTATGTTTGAGAGATATGCTTGAAAAAGTGTGATAGGTTACGTTTTGTATGAAGTGTTATGTAGTTTACTGT
Organism: Trachelipus rathkii; assembly: GCA_015478945.1. Classification (NCBI taxonomy): domain Eukaryota; kingdom Metazoa; phylum Arthropoda; class Malacostraca; order Isopoda; family Trachelipodidae; genus Trachelipus; species Trachelipus rathkii. The sequence continues at coordinate 27,878 of JABUQX010006047.1, forward strand.
GTTAAGGCTTGGGAGGTTTGTTAATGTTAATAGGTTTATTCGTGCGTAAGGGTGTGTCAGGTTTTGCCATTGTACAATATATTCTTAGTTCTGGTCATGCTATGTTAGCTTTATTAATGTGTGAAAACACTGTTACGTTAGCACATATTCGTTAATTAGTATATAAAGAACTTATTTTTGTACGATGTTTATTGTTGTTGTTGGTGTTGGTTGGTGTTGTTGTTGTTGTGTTGTTAGTTGTATGTTGTTTGTTTGTTGTTTGTTTGTTGTTGTTGTTGTTGTTGGTTTGTTGTGTTGTTGTGTCAGAGAATATATACCCTTTTGAGTTGATATGGTTCGTTCGTACGTCGTATTTTTTTTTTACTTTCTTCTGATTGGGTGAAAGAAAGAATCTCATTACATTTAAGGTTTGTTTACGCATACGATTTCCGTCAGTAGGACATTTTTCGCGTGTGCTTGTACGCATGGCATCTCCTCCGCATCTCTAAACCTGTTGTTTGATATTTTCACGAGGAGCTTCGTTATTCCAACGATGTGTCATTTATATTTAATCGTCAACGGATGGATACCGATACATTGTTTGTATTCCAGCCAGAGGTTCAAATAATAGACCTTTAGTCATTTGTGTTGAAGAGTCATCAAATTTCAATATTGCAGCAGGATGGATAGAGGATAAATGTGTGTCATCTGGTATATCGACTAGCAGTGAAATATCTAACTGGGAAAGATAACGTGAGAGGTTCTAAATAGAATAGGACGTTGTCGTTTCGTCGTGTGACGATATTAAAACCCTTGATATACGCAACTACTGGAAAACCCATCGATTGCTGTGACCTTCAGACCATACGGTATAGGTTTCAAGTTCGGAACATCTGAAATATTACAGCATTGCTTTAAAAATAAAAAAACGAATAAACATCGCATCTAACGATGGTTGACATTTGAGGACTTAATACATATTGCACATGGTGTAATCTATGATATTTACACAAAACATGTGGTTTCCCGTATAATACTGTATACAGGAAGCTTTAATAACTATCAGCTTAGGATGAATTTACTTCTCTTTTGTATGAGAGAATGAGTGCGACTGAATCAAAATATGCTGAAAAATGGTTTAGTGCTGCTGAAAGGCATTTATAGTTACATCCTTTCAAAGGGTGTTTGACAATTTTTAGAGAGATATTATAGAACTTACCCAACATAATAATACTAAAGTTGAAAAAGTTATAAACAAATTAAATATATATTTAAATAAACATGTTTTTTATGTATTTATATGTTTTTTATGTATTTATATAACGCTGTTTTCAATGAAAATTATATGTTATAAAAATGAAAACTTGTTTAACTTCCCTCGTATGTTCGCTTTAATGACTAAGTTGTTAATGATAGCTGTTTATTCGTCTGGTTGTTGTGTGTTAAGTATTTTATGTTCATAGTTTAGCTTTACAGAGGGTAAAACTTTACGTTGTATTGTCTTATCCATTAGGTATTATGATGGTTAGTATTTTTATGTTTAATTTTTTTTGTTTTTATTTACATTTTTTTCTTAGTTCATGTTACATCATGTTAGCTTTATTGATGTGGAACCTTTATTACGTTAGGCATATATTAATTGATCAGTATGATAATTAACCAATGTTGTGATAAATTGCTAAATGTTACTGTGTCAGTGTAAGATTAACGTTAATTATGGTAGAGATATCCTTGAAGTAAGAATAGGTTACGTTTTGCATGCTGTGTTAGTTACTTTACGGGTTAAGTGTGGAACTTTTGTTAATGTTAACAGTTTATTCGTGTGTAAGTTGTGTTAGGTTTGTCTTTGTACATTATTTTTTAGGTTCATTTGTTACGTCATGTTAGCTTTATTGATGTGGAACCTTTATTACGTTAGAGTATCGTTGATCAGATATAAATAATTAACAAATGTTGTGATAAATTTTTAGTTAAATTTACCTTGTTAATATAAATTAACATTGTTATGTTAGAGATATGCTTGACCAAAGTGTGAATAGGGTACGTCTTTGTATCCTATGTTAGTTACTTTACTGTTGTTAAGTGGGAAACTTTGTAAGGCATGACAGGTTTGTCGTTGTGTATTATATTCATAGTTCAATGGTGCTAAGTAGCTTATATTAATATTGAAAACTTTGTTACGTTCAACATTTATTTGATTGAATCTTTTGTTAAAGAACTTTGATTTTATGTTATGTTTATCCAAAAAATGATACTCAAAATATGACTTGAACAATAGATCAATAAGATCAACAGATCAAGGATGAACAGGAGGGTGGAGGGATGGTAGTTTGTTTTACTTTAATTTATTGATTAGGCGTATGTAAAACATGGAAATTTTAGAAAATTTTGACTTAAATCAATAGATAATAGATCAATTAGAATCAATAGATCAATAGATCAATAGATCAGATCTGGACAGGAGGGTAGATTGGGTGGCTTGATTTACGATTTACTGATTTAGGGATGTAAAACATGACAATTTTAGTAAAAAATTTGACCCTAATCAATAGATTCATAGAAATCAATTAGATCAATAGATCATGATGGACAGGAGGGTAGGTTGGGTGGCTTGATTTACTGATTTACTGATTTAGGTTATGTAAAACATGACTAATTTTAGTAAAAAATTTGACCTTAATTCAATAGATCAATAGATCAATAGATCAATAAGATCAATAGATCAATAGATCATTTTGATTGGACAGGAGGGTAGTTGGGTGGGCTTGATTTACTGATTTACTGATTTAGGGTATGTAAAACATGACAATTTTAGTAAAAAATTTGACCTTAATCAATAGATCAATAGATCAATAGATCAATAGATCATGATTGGACAGGAGGGTAGGTGGGGTGGCTTGATTTACTGATTTACTGATTTAGGGTATGTAAAGCATGACAATTTTAGTAAAAAATTTGACCTTAATCAATAGATCAATTAGATCAATAGATCAATAGATCAAAGAAGGGTATGAGGGTATGGTGGTAGGAGGGTGGGTGGATGTGGTTGATTTACTGATTTAATGCTTTAAGATATGTATATGGTAGGTGTATACCGAGTTTCATCGTTCTAGGTCAATATTTCAGATTTGGGGGGCTGGTCCCCGAATTTGGTCAAATCGGTCATTTTACCCCGTATACATCTAAGATACAACCTAAAAAGGCTGTATATCAAGTTTCGTTGTTTTATGTCAATATTTCAGATTTTGGGGTGAGTACCCCGTCTGGGGCACCCACAGTCATTTTACATCCGGGGTCATCTAAGATACATCCTCAGAAGGTTGTATACCGAGTTTCATCACTCTAGGTCAATATTTCAGATTTGGGGGCTGGTCCCACAAATTTGGTAAAATCGGTCATTTTACCCCGTATACACCTAAGATACAACCTAAAAAGGTTGTATATCAAGTTTCAGCTTTCTACATCAATATTTAATGTTTGGGGTGGGATCCCTTCTGGGGGATCCTAGACACCCCATACGGTCTTATAACCATCATATTCGAACTCTACGACCTCGATAACCCATATAAGGACACCATCATTGTTGTTATACGAATGTTTATTAACACGGCTCCGCAGTGGCTCCAGCACCGGTGCCGGAGCCAACTCCGCAGATTCACATATCAAGTATTTCTAGAAACTCAACTCTGAATCCTCTCACCAAATTTCAGCCAATTACGACCACTTCGATTTTTAAGTGGGGGTGGGGTCCCCCTTCGGGGGACCCATGGGGATGTAACTTTGTATATGACTAGGGTACCTCCCCATCTAACACCCCTCCAAATTTTAACCCAATACGATAACCCTAACCCATATAGATGTATATCGAACTCAGAAACTGGATGCGAAGAAGCAACCTCGGTGGAAAAAAAAAATAATAATAATAATAATAATAATAATAATAATAATAATAATAATAATAATAATAATAATACTAAGAATAACACTAACCGATGTCTGAACCAAACCGAACCGCCGCAGCGGCCGGAGCCGGAGCCGGAGTCGGAGTCGGAGTCGGAGTCGGAGTCGGAGTCGGAGTCGGAGCCAGGTCGGAGCACCACACACCTCGAAATTATGATCACTCCGTGATCATAATTTCTTCGACGTAATAATAATAATAATAAATAATACAAACAAACACAAACAAACATAGACAAACACAGACAAACATAGACAAACACAGACAAAACCTTCGGTTTTGTCTGTTTGTCGGATTGATAGCCCTTCGGGCTATCAATTCCTCCATATAACCCTAATATATCTCTATTCATTTATATAGAAAAAAGTGGTCTCGGAAGTGGTCACATAACTACTTATATATATATAATATATATTATATATATATATATATATATAATATATATATATATATTATATATATATATATATATATATATATATAGTAATATATATTATAATATATATATATATGATAATATATTATATATATATATATATATATATATAATTATAGGAATGAGTGGCAATTGTGCGACATTTAATAATGAGGTAGTTTATTTCCTTTTGTGAGTCTATTCCACTTTTAATTGTTAACTGTATTTTATGTACTGTACAATCCAAATTATTTAGCCCAGAAAGGAAAAG
>JABUQX010006047.1:37500-43138 GCA_015478945.1 Trachelipus rathkii
TACTAATGAATACGAAATTTATTAAGTCTCTATGTATATTAAAAACGGGATATGGAAATTTTTTTGTAGACTTGTTATTCACTATCCCCTCTGAGAACATCCCTTTCTCTGAGCAGAAAAACGATTCCCTAACTCCTTTCAGATCCTCTCTCTCTTTCATAGCTCTTAACTCCTATACCCAGAATATCATCTTGTTGATCTACTAGACATTGCGCTCTTCTATCCAGCATATCTTAAGTCTTTAAATAAGTGAGAATTCGCTATCAATAACTTGTGCACATATACTATTACTATATAACTTGTCCCTAACATTAGCTATTATTCTTCAGTTTCTTATAACTATCCTTGCTCTTGTAAACACTTTACGATTATTATTTAATTTGCCCTAGCATCTCTTTATTAGTTTTATTCTTGCTTTTCCATGACAGTGATTAGCTATACTCATATTCAATATTACTCTGCTTTCTCAGAAAGACTACTTTTTATTATATATCTAAATTCTTTTTCTTAGTCCAACACGATCTCTCAAGCCATTCGCCCACATCTGGATCGTTTATGAGAACTTTCTATATTGCACGAGAGCCTTCGTGGTAGATTGAATGATGCTGGGTAATTCATGTGTTAGCATTTGTTATTATGTGCCACTTATTCGACGCGCACTGCGAGCTGCCTTTGCTTTTGCCACTTTCTTAGTTTTTTTACCCGCCTTGTTCGGCGGTGTTTGTTCTGTCCGCTGTTTTTTTGACTTCTCCATGTATGAATTTTCTCCAATAGATTCCATTTCATTGTAATCCTTTGATAACATTACCTTGCACTATCTTCCTTTATCCTACTAGGTATGACCACTTTGGTATCTGCAATACTTAGAAACCTACATATTTTCAAGTAATCCTTATGTTTAAACCATTTAAATATATTTTACTTTTATATTAATATGGTATATCATTTAGAGTAACATATTGGTTACCTTCCTATAATCCACTCCAACCCTGTAGTGTGAACATACTGCATCTTACTCTATATCTTTTCTTTAACACATATTTCCCTAATTGATGAACTTTTGCCATTTAGGTTTTGAATTAACATCACTGATTTTATTTCTATTCCACACGCTACACTCTTTAATCGAACCATGTACAGCCACTTACCCACCTTACATATTATTTACTAATACTACGCATATAACCTTCATTACTAGTTGTATGTGGGAATCCTTTATCTAATAAGCATTGCTTAATAATCAATACAAAATACATAATAATCTAAGACTTGTAATTATGCGTATATGGCTCTTGTAATTGTCAAGTTTTTATGTTTCCTCACATACAATAAGGCTGATTAGGAAGTGAACATTGCGAATCGCGCAAGCAAGGCCCAGGTGGGACACACTTGAAGAACCTTTCATCAACCTTAACGGCGGAATAACCGGAACTCCTCAGTATGTTATAGCGTCAGTCTATGTAAGAGTATAAAAATTTCTGTATATTCAGAATAATCTCTCATGCTCATTTATCTTTTCTTCTGTATTTTTTCTTCGGATTCTCTATCCAGCTGATCGACTCCCAACACATCTCACTACACTTATCCTCGTCCGCTTTAACCTAACCATCTATCATACAATCCTTTCTCCAACATACCAACCACTTTAATTCTTATTTATTCTCTCATCATTTACTTCTCTCCTTTTCTTCAACACCACATTTTTTTTTTTTTATTCCCCCTCTTCTATTTCTTCCATAACTCCCTATAATAATGTTCATTATTTCTTCATTTTTATATATCAATTCCTCACACTCATTAATGAGTTCTCTGATTGTTCACTGATAACACATTGTTTACTTTAGATATCTTACCTCTTTATTCCAGCATCCATTGTCTTCGTTTACTTATACCTTAACACATGAGTACAACATACCCTACATGTACAGACACTATTAGCGTACTTCAATCTTGTCCCTTATTACATATCCATCGAAAGATTGTAATTGCTCCAGCCTCACTTCCTGCTCATTCCACAATAACTTATCCATTCTACTTTTAACAGTCTGTCATAATAGCATACCGTGTACCTTCGTGTATACTTTTCATCTCAAATTATATATCTATATATATTGTAAACTCAGACACTTGTTTCAGCTGCTCTAACATAACTAACATCTAACATAACTTCACACCAAAGGACTGCTCCTCTACACTCCACAGTCAATAACTTTAACTTTATTTTTAACGTTTAACTTTCAATAAACTCGCTCTACCTTTTTAACACTCCGTCTTAGGCCAAATCTCTATACCCAATGGCTAATCTTAAGCACTCATTCAGATATTGCCCAACTAAAAAACCAAATCTATTTCGGCATCAATAATATAGGTAGGAGCACCCTCCAACTCTCTTCCATTCTCTTCAATCATTCATCTAATCACCATCCCCTGCACTCATAGATCTTCTTATTTTCTTCACATAACCCTATTCTTCCACAATCGCATAAATTTGGAATAAATCACTAAGTGAGACATAACGCAATCATTTCGCCTCATACCTCTTCACTTATCCGCTATTCATATAATTTAAATCCCAATCACCTTTTGTAATTACATTTCATTAATCTTACAACAACGCATTACACTAATCTTACGTTACGATATACTACATACTTTATGATTGCCATTCAGATTGAGATCTACCAACAAATACTATCCAGAGTTGCACCTTGAAAATGATACTTATCAAATTTATGCTATCACTTCTTATATATCACTACTGTGCTCAAATCCATAATATCCTAAAATACAATTTATTTCTTTCTTTCTCTCCATCAATTTTTTCAATGTAAAGATTTCTTGGGCACTGAAGTTCTGGCATCGACCATCCTCTGGGTTGTGTTACTAAGCGCCCTATCTTTCTGGAGAGTATATTGGTACCCTTGGTCGTGTTCATTCGGGGACGAAAGGCATGTTCTACCTTCTGTGCTCAGTGGATGCACTCTTTCGATTCATTCGTCAGAGAGAGATACATCCTGGAGGTTGTTTATGGGGCTTTGTATTAATTTTGCTCTTAGCATTTGTACACGTCAGGACTGACAGTCTCTAATTCTCCGCTCTCGTATAAATATTTCTGGAGTCAGTCCAAGATAACGGGCTGATCTTGTCGCCCTTTTATCGCCTTATACTTACTGGGCCTGCCATTTTGCCAGCTTCCGGTGTCTCGTGTTTAGTGGTAGCAATTCCTCAGCAATAATAGCGCTCGTCCATTGAGAGACATCTTAGTTCTATACACAAGCGTTAAATCCAATCAATCCTCGATTACTGTGCGCTGCCATTTCTTTCGATCAAGTTAATCTAGCCAGTAATATATTCGATAGCATGATAGCACGTGGCAGATTTTCCACTCCGAACTTCTTTGGTGCATCATACATTTGCGTCACTTTCTACCGATCGGATATTAGTTATCCGCCCGGGCGTTACCTGCATTACGAGATAATTCATGAACCGGCGTCATCGGACCAAGCAAATTACTTATTCCCTCTTCTTTGGCGAGCCACGCGTATCTAACCAACTCCGCCGACTCACATAATTGAGCCTAGTGAGTGCTATGTCGGTTCATATAGTGAGTGCTCGCCGGGAAAGATGTGGATACGTCGATGGCTTGCTACTGGATTTTTGAGGTGAATTGACATAACTGCGTCCCACCACATCCACCATGGGTCTACATTTCATGTGTGCGCCCGCTATCACATCAAGCTCGAAAGCACACGTCGATCACTATATGATCGAGTCTCTTATGAAGTCTAGCTATATTCCGCACTTACTATCACTCGTGAGTGCAAGCATAAGAACCATTTATATATGTAGCGTATGCTGACGGCCGGACATAGTCACTCTATTTACGAACTGCTTATACAGGTTTAGGGTAGTCCCGATGCTAGCCCTCGACATGAGTAAAAGCGTAAGGTAATGTCAGGTTTTATATATATCATAAGTATGTATTGGTAAGCTTTGTATATCTCACTATATTAATATTTGGTTATTAAACTACTATCATTATTACCTTCATATTAATGGGGTATATTTCATATATAGTATAATCACGACTATATATATTGGCTAGTAGTGCGTATATATACGTTAGTGAGGTCGGATAGCCGTGAGAGATTATAATCTTGGGTGGGAGTGGTTATATAGTATATATAACGGTATATGACTATATAGGCATATTATATATAGTAGATATGATCATATCTATATGATAATATATATGTATGAGTATAGGTATGCATATATGAGGCGCGTAGAGAGAGAGAGAGATGAGAGAGAGAGAAGAGAGAAGAGTGAGAGATGAGAGAAAGAGGAGGACGATGAGATGGAGAGAGAGACGAAGAGGAGGAGGTGCTGGAAAGAGTAGAGAGACGAGACGAAGAGAGAGAGAGAGAGAGCCGCAGGTACGTATATGGAGAGAGAGAGGGCAGAGAAGAGAGAGAAGAGATGAGAGAGAGAGATGAGTAGAGTGAAAGAGAGAAGAGCAGAGAGAGCGGAAGAAGGTAGACGTCACGTGTAACGGGAACGCAGGTTGTTTGTTGTGCGGCCTGGTGCAGGGCCTTGTATTCGGATCCGAGGGGTGCGTTCCTGCTAGGGCGAGCCGATCCAGAGGCCGCTGACGGCTGGCGCAGACCACGTGTTCGTGTAGCAGAGTCAGTAGGATTATTGAAGTAGTCGCCACCGAGGAGGAGGAGACAGTGTAGCTCGGGCAACAGCACTTCTCCTGGATGTACGTATACGGGGATGTGTTTTAGATTTTTAGACAGTAGAGAGAGGAGAACCCGCAGGAGGCTGACCGTGGAGAGAAGCGTCCCGTAGACGCAAGACCGAGAAGAGAGAGGAAGACCCCGGAGATTAGTTGCCTGCTGAGGAGGAGAGATTGCAGGAGTGGGTGAGGACTCAGCAGGAAGAGAGGGGAGCACGAGATGAGAGACTCGAGAGAGATGACGCAGAGAGAGACGAGGAGGACTTTGGAGGATGCGAGGCCTGATGATCGGCGCGGAGGAGCGCGAACCTCAGTCCTGAGAGGGCAACGAGATGCGGCTACAGATGACCCGGGACGTTCACTTGATGCAGGGGATCGGTATGGCATGAGTAGCAGCCACGGACGAGAGAGAGAGAGGAGAGAGAGAGAGACGAGAGAGAGTAAATGGCGAAGAGAAGAGGAGAGAGAAGAGAACAGCAGGAGCAGATGATCGGAGCCGAGTACGAGAGAGCCAGAGAGAGAGAGTAGAGAGACGACGCGTAGTAGTGTTAGACGAGACGCACAGACCCGGGAGATGTCGAGAGAGTATAGAGGAGGAGCGCATAGGAGACGTGGTGCATGGATGAGGATAGACGACGAGGCAGGAGTACTTTGAGAGAGAGAGAGAGAATGAGAGAGAGAGAGAGAGAGAGCAGAGAGAGAGAGAGAGTAGAGAGAGAGAGAGAGAGGAGAAGAGGAGGAGGAGACGTAGCAGGACGAGAAGAGAGAGATAGCACGAGCAACGATGGCCAGAGAGAGGAATAGTAGGAGGAGTAAGATGCAGCGCAGGGAAGGAGAGCAGAAGTCAGAGAGACGGAGAAGAGAGGAGAGAGAGAGACGGAGAGAGAGGAGAGAGAGAGA
>JABUQX010006048.1:0-2500 GCA_015478945.1 Trachelipus rathkii
AAAAAAAAAAGAGAGATATATATATATATTATATTATAATATATATATATATATATTATATATATATATATATATATATTATATATATATATATATAATATATATATATTTATATTATATATAATATATATATATATTATATATTATATATATATATATATATATATATATATAATATATATATATTTATAATAATAAATATATTGTTAATATTATATATATATATAATATAATAGTAATTGTGAGTATATTATATATATATATAATATATTATTATTGTATTATATATTATATTATATATATATATAATTATATATTATATATATATATATTATATATTTATATATATAATATATATATATATATATATATATATATAATATATATATTATAATATATTTAATACAATATAACTAAGTTCCGCTGGGTCTACAAGGCTTTCTGATTCGATTTCTTGCCCGATTTTTGTCCGGAATTTTCTCATGAGTTCAACCGCAATCTTGATTTTCAACTCTTTTGAAAAACTCAAGCTCTTCATGTAGTCTTCCCGTCTCGTAAAACACCTTCAACTTTCCACCTTTTTGACGGCTTTAATGTTCTTTCCGTAAACCAACATAAACTCTTGGGCTAGACATAAAATAGTGAATTTCCTTGGAAGAACTCAAACATCCTCACATCGTTTTGTAAATCTGGCCTCAAAAAGTCTGGGAATTCCTTTTCTAGAATTGCGTTGATTTTTTTCTTCTGCTCAGATACTCCTCAGTTATATAAAGGTCTTATTTGCCCCTGTATATGGAATACTTTTCCCACATTTGGGGTGGATCCCGGTTCCACCTTCCTTTTGGATAGAGTTGAAGCTAAGCCTATTAAGAGGCTTATAAACTTTCCCATACTTTCTGACTCCCTTGACCCTCTTCTCTGCGTTTCGTTGAACGTCTGGTGCCCCTATCTTTTTTTTTCTTTTTAGGTATTACAACGCAAGGTTGCTCGGAGAGAATTGACCTCCTCGCATTCCCTATACTACCACTGCTTGGTCCCCCCCTTGTTAAACAGAAGAGGTTTGCCCTTGTTTTCTCTATGAAAATTGTGTGAATATTGAGACCTCAGAATCACTCGTTGTGTACCTCCTCTTTTTCCCACACATCTGTTTTTGCGGAACTCTTTGAATTCTTCTATTTTCCCTGCAAATATTCAATCTTCCTCTATTTTAAGTCCCCGCGTTTTGCGCGCACCTAAGGGAAATTGTCCCTAGCAAGTGACAGGAGGGGTTTGACAATTTCCATTTCATTTTACTTTTTGCTTTTCTCCCTTTTGAATTTTTTTTTATTTATTATAATGTTTTTTTTTGCCCCCTCCTTTTGAAAAGGGCCCCTCTGCCCCCGAAGCTTGGGTGGGTGTCATGTAAAATAATATATATATTATAATATATTATATATTTATATATATATATTATTTTTTGCATAAATATATAAATATAGAATAACTAGCTAGAATAGACGCAATTTAAATATTTAGATATATAATTATTATATTATATATAAATTTATCATTATCTTCCATTTTATATATGTGAAATGTTTTTTTATGTTTTTCATTTGCCAAATATAGAGGTTGCTTTTTCGAAGGAAAGATAATAATGAGTTACATTGGTAGAGAAAGAGAAAGGGAGGGAAAGGTAAAGAAAGAAGGAAAAAGATAAGAGGAGAGGATTATATGGGATGAAGGATAGAGAAGGAAAATGAAGATAGAAGAAGAAGAAAAGAAAAGAAGAAGAAGAGAAGAAGAAGAAGAGAAAAAAGAAGAAGAAGATAGAAAAGAAGAAGAAAAGAAAAGAAGAAGAAGAAGAAGAAGAAGAAGAAGAAGAAGAAGAAGAAGAAGAAGAAGAAGAAGAAGAAGAAGAAGAAGAAGAAGAAGAAAAAGAAAAAGAAAAAGAAAAAGAAAAAGAAAAAGAAAAAGAAAAAGAAAAAGAAAAAGAAAAAGAAAAAGAAAAAAAAAAAGAAAAAGAAGAAGAAGAAGAAGAAGAAGAAGAAGAAGATGAGAAAGAAAATTAAAAGAGGGAGGAAAAGAGAGAAAGAAAAAAGAGGTCAACAGTAAAATAAAGAAATAATTAAAAAAGAGAATATTTGTAAGTGAATTTATACATTAAGGAGTATTGACATAAACCTGAGAATGCTCACATTAATTTAAGGAAGAAATTTGAGACAAATATAAAGAAAAAGAATAATCATCGGAATATATTAAATTTTTTTACTTCTTTCCTATAAAAGAAAGTATACGAGTATAAAAAAAATATTCATTAAAAATTTGGAAAGATATTTTAAAAATTTAATGTATATCAGAAATAAAAATTTTTTATTGCATATTTATTAATTTTTTTTTTTATTTAAATTTAATTTATATATATGAATATTATAATATGATATATTATATATTATATATATATATATAATATATATACTTTTGTTATAAAAATAATATAATAAATTATTAAATATATATA
>JABUQX010006048.1:20000-44786 GCA_015478945.1 Trachelipus rathkii
TTCAAACTAATGTAAGTAATGATTTATATAATAAGAAAAAAGCTGCATATAGATTGATTCCAAGAATATGTATATGTGCGTTGAAGTGAATCACTGTTTTCTTTCAGGTATTATCAAACTCAGGTTATTGCCATATAATAAAAAATTGCAAAATTAACTGAATAATTGTGTACGGAAGAGAAATCGTATGATATATGAGACTTTAACTACGTTCTTCATTGAGTTCATAATAACTAATAACATATTGAAGTACTCGAATGACGCAGAAAGTTTTCTTATTAGTAATTTCACCTTCACAATTTTAGCTGCAACCACAGCTCTTTGTAATTGTCTGGCATTTGAGCACGCCTAAACTTGAAGACTACAAGCAAATAATTTACGAATTATCCCTAATACAACATCACTCCAAATAATATTTCGTATAAAGACAAGCACTCTTTTCATCAATATAAGTTGGCAGAGTAGGAACCTGCTCAATAGGTTTAAGGCTTTTAAAATTTCAGCTGAAACTTTAAGGGAATATCCTGGCACTCCTTAGTTCTAAATTTTTTTAATGAGATTGAAACTACCACCACAATTTATAGCGACTTCTTTGATTTATTACCGATAAAAACTAAAATATAATAAAAACTTATTATCTAAATGGTAGAGGCGAGAAAAAATTTTTAATCTTTTAAAAGCTTCAATGTCCTTATTTAATCTAGTGGTTCTAACTAAAAATTTTTTAGTAGTTTTCCACAATTTCTGATCCGGCTACCTGCCGCCCGGCGCATTCACATAAAAAAAAAGATACAATAACCCCAACACGTCACGAGTGCAAAAATCGCGGTGCCTGGTCACTAGATTGCGGTGAGAAGATGTGGGCGCCTTCCGCGGGAGTGATACGGTTATAATATAAATATTTATAACCAATGGGCAGATAAACTAAAAATACGCACTGGTCATTCGTTCTTTAATATTTACCCATTTATGAGATTTAATATCTATAATTAATACCGTGAGAAAGATGGATAAATTAATATAAAAGACATAGCAATGAGGATTAAAAATAATAGATAAAGTAATTAGAGCCTATATATACGATAAAATTATAATTAATCTTCCAAAATTAAGGCCTGTGATGAGACCGATTTTCATATTTTAGTTTACAAATAGAATTATTTCAACTTATATTATCTTATTTATAATAATATATTTAATCAATATAATCAAAAATAATCACAAACAGTTATAGTATATATCGATTTAATAAATGAAGGTCGGTCACTTTTTTTTTTACTAAAATGTAAAATAATGAAATAATTAATTAATTAATAATTAATTATTTTACTCATATGTGTCAGAAAACAAAGATGCGTTGATGTATATTATATACCTAAAAATTACTATTTTTAAAATAAATAGAATTATATAACAAATAAGAAATTATATAAAACATTTACAATAAATTGGAATAAACGTTGATATGTTATTCCATTATTATAAATTTAGGATTGGTATTTGCATATGACTTGTTGCTAAGTTTTATTTATAAGTATATATTAAATTATATAAGAAATTAAAACAAATAAACAATGAAATAATGAATACTTCATAAACATGACACATAAAACGTTTCTTATTTGGATATCTTGGATAGATTAAAATAGACCTTAATAAAGAATAATTATAATAAATTAAATGTACTTTAATAGAATCACAATGTCCTTGGATTTTAATAAGCACTTCGTAAAAATGATAATACTAAAAATTAAACATTATAAATGAAGTCTTTAGTAAATAAACTTTAAAGATTTTGTAAGCATTTTTATTGACTTGTTAAATCTGAAATTAAAAATTGAAAAGAATTTAAAAGATTATATAAAATATATTTAATATAGTAAATAGTGGTTACATTTTGTATTATATATCTTAAAAATTATATTAAATTTAATAAAAAGCTATCAGTATAATATATGTGTGTGTGTGTGTGGACTAAATTTTAACAAATAATATAATATTGACTCCAGGTCTATATTCTCAGAGATAGTTTCTCCTTACTACTTCACGGCTACTGAACACCTAACAAAGCTCATTTAGCATAAAAGCTACCTATTCGTATGTGAACTGTGATAGTAATATCTGTGATGACAGACTTAAGAGTACTGCAGAGACTGGTAAAGTGGATACTTATTTTATCACATAAACCTGTAGAACCTCTAATGTAAAGACAAATTTCTTATAGATTAAAAATGCAGTGTAAAAATTAAACTCACTTTAATACATTTAACATAAACCCAAAATAATCCATACAGCCAAAAACATAATCACATTCACTAGTATTCTTTATTACTTTCATACGTTTGATTTAAACAACACCTCAAATAACTAAAAACATTCTTAGTAACCCGGATAACCATCTCACTGTGGGTCTCGAAATCGGATCATTCTTTTTAGCAGTTTTTATCTTTTCAGTTCTTTCTCTTTAGATTACTTTTTTATTAAAAAATAAGCATAAGAAAAGAGTCTAACTAACACAGTAGCGATATTACTACTGAAATATAAATATCACCTTCACAAAACATGTTTACTATTTGAAGAACATTAGTTAGGTAAATGGGAAACAAAAATAAGTAAAGTATAACCAAAAAAAATATTTTATATACTCGTAAATATTTTGTAATCGAAAAAATCCATTTTTTATATAATCTAAATTATGTATGTTTTTTTTTTGAATTATATATATAAGTCTTTACGATTGAAAAAAGCACAACCTATTTCAGCAATAGTTGAATTTTTATTAGAAGTTAAATTGTATTCAAAACATAGCGAGAAGACTGCAATCACCACAAAACTGATAAACGCATGATAGCGCGAGGCAGTACAAATAAACATCAAAAGTAAAAAAAATAAAAGCTCATTATCGTCTTCTCGAGAAATGTTACGAATCTTAAGCTGTCTCAAACAGGAATAAAATTCAATATATAATTGTGTTATTTTTCTATAAAATTAATTTTCTGTTTTATTAACGATGTAAGTGGCTAACAATGATTGGTGTAAAAAAATAATTAATTGAGTGCACATTAAATATTAGAATATTAGAGCCGATTTATTCTTTATTCTTTTGCTCTTAAATAAAAATGGTAAAAGAAATTAATGCGTTCAGTAATTCCCTAAAGCGTCAAAAATAATGCATCAAATAGATGGAAGATAAAAAAATGATGTTAGACAAGGTAGAATTATACTCCCTATATTTACGAGCAAATAATAAGAAAATTTCACTCGCTATTTAAACATATTCACCGAATTCATAAATTTTTATGGATCTAGAGCTAAATTTAGCGTGACAGCATATAAAGGTTTAATATACAACAAACGACAAATAATAATTGAAATAAAATATGTTTATTATACCAAAAAATTTTTTTGACTCAGCAATCTAAGAGAATCGCATATGTTTAGACCCACACACTTGTGTGTGTAAGTAAGTAGGATATATCACGTTAAAGATATAGATTTAAAAAATTATAAGTTTCCTATCTTATCTATAGATTATTATACATTATTACACCTTCTAAATATTATATTAATAATACAATAAACATATATAATATACTGTAGATAGGTATATCTCTCACTCTTCCATTTATACTTATGATTTTCACATATAGATTATGATAATTATACTCAATATACATTTAGTGAGTTGTCTTAATATATATAGTATATTATTCTATTATACTTACTACTTCCGTATTCTTATTATAGTAGTGGTTAATCGAATATATTATAATAGAATTATAGATAATAAAGGAAAGGTGTATTTCATTAACAGCAAAAATTATCTTCGGCCATTTTCATTCATAATCTCTAAACTACAATAGCATATCAGGGAAGTAATCTAGGAACTACAAATTGCTGGAAATGATGGTCCAACTTGTTTGTGCGAAAATGTAAAATGATTATATATACTTGTTTTGAAGGCTGTTCTTTGTGTAACGGATATATATGTATTTATATCTTATATATATATATATACTATACTCCTATATATATATCTACTCATATATATATATATAATATAGTATATATTATATATATATATACTATAATATATATATAGTATTATAATATATATACTATCAGCTGCAGCTTTACTTAGGTCACGAGGAATACATTTTTGGACACTCCCTGTGTAAATATTTTAGATAGGAAAAACTGTAAAAAAAAAAAAAAATTATTGTTAATAATTATAGTAATGTGATTAGAGGGCCTATTTTTAGAACCCTTTTATTGGTTACTCGTTATAAAATAAATAGACTTTCTCATTAATTTTGCTTCTTTTTTTTTTTTTACTAAAGAATACCCCAAGGGTATACCGCACCGATGGCAGGAGTCGGGGTCTCTCGGGCCTTCCCGGGGAACTACGGGTAAGGACTAATTCCCCCCCTCGGGAGGAGGGTCCTCCGGAACCCCCGCTCTTGGTATTTGGGTGTCATGGGGTTCTCCGCCCCTCCCCTACGGGTATGGTAAACGTCCCCCCCCTGTGTCCCCGTCGGCTCGAGCCCTATACATTGCCGGCTCGAGCCTTTACAAATAATATATATATGAATATTAGGTCTGGAATGTAGAGGCAAATATTACTATTCAGATATGTCATATTAGATATATTCTTTCTATATATTATATATATATTAATATTATATACTATTATTATTATATAATGATATGTGTATATGCTATATATATATCTTTAGTGTACCTTTCAGTAATATATATAATAGTTGAATTAGTAATAATAATTATACTATATACTATATATATATATATAATTCTAATATATAGTTATATTTTACTGTAGTAATATATAATGGAGGTATGTTATATAATATATATATATATATATACCTATATATATAATATTATATATATATATATATATATTAATGTCCCCCACTCCTAAAAAAAAATTAGCCAATATTATTTTATTTATTTACTATTATTTTTTTTTTTACATTTTCCCTACTAAAATTTTACAAGTTTCCACAAAAAAAAAAAAAAAGAAAAAATGTATCCATTTAGCTGAAGCTCTTTTATGTTTCTTGAGATTATGTTTTTTTTTTATAATTAGTTTTCTATTTTAAACATTTTCCGCACTAAATCTGGATACCAGCATTCCAGCAATGTATTCCTTTTCCCTGTAAGCTATTGTAGTTTTGAGATATCTGATTGAAAAATGACATGTTTGCTCGTTTAATGAAATACATACAAGCCATATATATATATATATATATATATCTATATATATATACTAAATTATACTTTGGTTAAAAAAATATTATTGATTATATATATATCAGTAATAGTAATACTTGGACATTATATAATAATATATATATATATATATATATATAATACATATATACCTTATGAATCATATAGTTATGATATGATACTACTAGGCTGAACATCTATTAGATAGATAAACTGAGATCTCGACCTGGTAATAGCGACTCAGCACAATCCAAATAGCAGATACAAGGAGCTTTATGCCACTCCATATTAGTTCTGACAGTTGTCATTCGCAATTTATGCATTGCAAAGCAGGGATGGCACGGAACAAATCAATTGATTTTTTTCCAGCCTGATTTTTTTTCACTTGATTTGTTTGCTCCAAAAAATCATGATTTTTTTGCTTTTATATATATATATATAATATATATATATATATATATTATAATATATAACTACTTATATATATATATATATATCTATATAGTACTATATATAATATATATATTATATATATCATATTATACTATAGTATACTATATATATATATTATATATATATAATACTGACAATATAATATTCCATATAATTAGTTATATAATTCCTGCTAGATAGTATTTAGTGATTTTAACTTCAATAGAAATAAAAATTATAATAATAACTACATGCAAGGCTACTCTGTTACAAATTTCTATACTATAAAAATGTCAACAAAAGATCAGTTTGTTTCAAACATGTTTCTTTTATTTCTGATATAATTTCAGGGATGGACGAACGAAACATCACACTCTCGATTTATTTCAACTGAATTTTTCAGCTATGATTTTTTGCTCCAAAAATCATGATGTTTTTGCTTTTTTTTGATTTTTTGCTTTTTTATATATATTTTTTTAAGTTATTTGGAATATTTAAGTGATTTAACTTCAATTAAAATAAAATTATGAATAATAATATCATAGCAAGCTACTCTGTTACAAAATTTCTACACGATAAAAATGTCAACAAAAGATCATGATTCAAACATGTTTTTGTATTTTCTGATTAATATATTTTTCAAATATTACAAATAACACTCTTTGGTGTTGCTGTTTCAAATATGAGGTGCTCACTAAGACTATAGAGCCTATTTTAAGGAATTTTCAACACAGATATAGGGGCCTAGGGTTAAAAATATACTTAATCGAACTTGGATGGAGAGGAAAGAAAAGGAAGTTTTTTTTTACCCACTGTTGTGGCTGTGACGTCACGATATTCAAAAAATCCAAAAAATCAAAAATTGATTTTTTTCTCAAAAAATCCAAAAAAATCCCCAACCCTGTATAATTTTCATCAATATTAAAAAATAACACTCTTTAATGTTGCTCTTTCATTTTGTCATATTCTATAGAGCCTATTTTAAGATTTTGAACTCAGAGCTAGGGCCTAGGGTTAAAAATAATACTATATAAAACTTAAAAAAAAAAAGTTTTTTTTACAAATTATATTTCGCGTGACGTCACGAATCTCAAAAAATCCAAAAAATCCAAAAAAATAAAAAATAAAAATAAAAAAATCAAAAATTGATTTTTTTTTCAAAAAATCCAATAAATCCCCAACCCTGGACGGACTGAAGGACCCTTACGTTTTATTAAGCATAAATGAAATGACTTCTAACTCTCAAATGTTAACAGAATACTAATACGGTGCATGGGGTTCAAGACACGATAACAGGTATATATGAAAATATTTATTAAATAAATATGAAAAGAAAATACTACTTTGATTCCAATTTAAAAAAAAATAAATAAAAGGTCAGATCCTATACCTCCAATCAGATAATAAATTATTATATGACAAAAGTGTATAACAAATGACAAACAAAATATCTAAACACAACTATATAAAATATTGTAAATTTTAGTAAAGGATCCTCCTATAATTCCGATTATATAATAAAAATATCATATAAAAGGAAAAATATAGCAAGGGATAAAATGTCTTAACACTAATATTAATAAATTAACACAATGTTAAACTAAATATCTGATCCTATACCTCCGATTGTATGATAAGAAATATTATACAAATGAAATTTATAGGAAAAGATATAAATAATAAAAAATAAATAAATAAATATTTAATATTTCTATTAAGTGCAAGATCCAAGCCTAAATTTCACTCCCTCCTAGAAATGGACATAAAATTCGGAATTTTCAGCCGATTTTGACTAAATAAACACCAAAATGTAGCTTTTTTGCCCTCTAAAACGTTGTTTTCGCGTGTATTTTTTCGTAGTGCGTGTGTTTTAATCTTTCTAGATTTTCCAATTTTACAAAAACCCATGTTTTTTTGACATTCTTCGTATACAACTTCCAGAATTTTTTCCGAAATGACTTCAAACTTGAAATATGCATAGATAGGTCCATTATCTAAAATAGTACAGAAGTACTTTTTCGATATTTTGAGTTTTGTGTTCAGCGTTGTCCAATTTCTAAACCCACTTTTTTTTTCTTTAATTTTGAAATAAAAAATTGCGATAATTTTTTTTCTGTTGGGGCGAAGTGGATAAATATTTTCAGGGCTTATGTAGACGGGGAGCTGCCATTTTTTACTTAGATCATTTCTTTATATATGCATTAGTTTTTTTACTTGTTTTTGGAACAAATTTTCAACAAAAAAAAATTTTTTCGAAAATTTAAAAAAAAAATTCTTTTGAGTATACACAAATACTAATACTAATACTAATACTGTGATTATCAATAAGTAAAAAAGATGCATCTTGCCCGATAACATATGTCCTGAAAATGTCATCCACTTCGCTTGAACAAAAAAAAAATTATTGCAATTTTTCATTTCAAAATCCAAAAAAAAAAAATGGGTTTGGAAATTGGACAACGCTGAGCACAAAACTAAAAAAATCGAAAAAGTACTGTACTCTTTTAGATAATGGACCTATCTATGCATATTTCAAGTTTGAAGTCATTTCGGAAAAAAATCTGGAAGTTGATACGAAGAATGTCAAAAACATGGGTTTTGAAAAATTGAAAATTCTGAAAGAAAGACTACAGACACAGAAAAACACCGGAAAATAACGTTTTAGAGGGCAAAAAAAGCTACATTTTTGTGTTTATATAGTCAAAATCGGCTGAAAATTCCGAATTTTATGTCCATTTTTAGGGGGGAGGGAAATTTAGGCTACGCCCGATCCTAAAATTGGACACTTGCCCTTAAGATCAAAAATCAATGCTTAAAATTTCCAATCCTAATACTCTTGGCCATATAATAAATAAATATTATTTAACAAAAAATTATTAGCAAAAGAAAGAAAACAAACTTCTAATGAATTTAGACTGTTTCAAAAATTTATCTTTAAATACAAAATAATGTCTAGGGCAAATCTTAAAAAAAAATGGCAAAATTAAATTAAAATGATTTTCCAACATTTTCTTAGGTTTGTTCACTTACTGTTTTATCAACAGGAACACAGATACATCCAAAAACATTTGACACTTCTTGTTTAAAAAAATATTAACCAAATATTTAAAACACTTAATTACAAAAATTAATTTTTAACATGACAAACCAATACAAAATACACAATGAAAGATACTGCAAATAATACAATAAAAAAAACAAACCAACGGGATTACTTCGTCGTAAATT
The DNA here is from genome assembly GCA_015478945.1 of Trachelipus rathkii. NCBI lineage: Eukaryota > Metazoa > Arthropoda > Malacostraca > Isopoda > Trachelipodidae > Trachelipus > Trachelipus rathkii. The sequence continues at coordinate 28,914 of JABUQX010006048.1, forward strand.
TTACACATTAAAATATTGTCGTCTGCCAGACAATGCCACACATCAAACACCAAACACCTTTGATAAAAAGTGGATAAAAATCCTGGAGTAATGATAAATCTGATCTTAAATACCAAGATAAACTATCACGTATACTTGTCGGCCAATCAAATACAAAATACATTCAGAAACGATGCGCAGACTATAATTTAATCAAGAAATTTATGAGGAAAGACATACCATTACAATATGAAGAATGGCCGGAGCGTAATCAGTACACTTTCCTAATTATATAAAAAAAAATATACAAGAAACCTGAGAAATATCAAAAGAAATGTTATATACGAAAATAGAGCTTCACACCATAATAAACGATAAGGTTTATATTAACTTTACATCACATGCTAAAATCGCCTTTATGAATTTCTTTAAAACTTATTTTAAAATAAATTTTAAACGAAACAAAATATTACTACTACTACTACTACTACTACTACTAATAAAAATATAATAATAATAAAAATAATAATAATAATAATAATAATAATAATAATAATAATAATAATAATAATAATAATAATAATAATAATAATAATTATAATATTTATATTTATAATAATTATAATAATTATAATAATCATAATAATTATAGTAATAATTATAATAATAATAATAATAATAATTTTAATCATAATAAAAATAATAATAATAATAATAATAATAATAATAATAATAATAATAATAATAATAATAATAATAATAATAATAATAATACTTGTGTGTTCTATGAAATGTTCTTACTGGAATTTTTCCAGTAGGTCAAGTACGTTTTTTGGCTGGAAAATTCAAACTGGATTTTCCGCTGGTTTTTATTATTTTTTTGAATTAGATCCAGTAGGATTTTGCAACTGGAAAATTAACACTTGGTTTCCCCAGTGCGATACAGCAAAGTGTCCAGCTGGAAATAAGCCAGCTGGACATTTTCCAGCGGGAACCGGTGCGAAATTTCAGAATTCCCGCTGGTCCAGTACGTTCCTGCCGAATTTCCTACTGGACACTTTTTGCTGGGTAATCACTAATGATTAGTGACTAGTTAGTGAATTAGAAAATTTTAGGTAATAAATATTATTACCTAAAATACGAATACAAGCCTGCAACACAGCGCCTCTGGATGGCGTGTCTATCGGCTCTATCGTCGATCGTTTGAGTCAAGCACAAGCAGTCGTTCTCCCGCCTTCCACTGACCAATTCGTGAATATGTGGTTGATCTCGCCAACTTCTGGACATATTTTGGTTTGCTTGGACGAGAAGCAAAAACAGGCGAGTGAAATAATTTTATGCCTTTTAATATCGCTTTCAAAGTACTCGCACCCTCTCACGGCCGTTTGTAGCGAAGAATCTAAGCTGGGATTTCACTCATTTGGCTTAAAAACTTTATCGCTTTCAATGTCGTCTTAAAACTCTCCATAAAAGAAAAAAATTAAAATCTTAAAATTTAAAATTTTAATTCCTTTCTCTAATATTTCTCCATCACATTTCACAATATATACTTATTATACTTATATATACATTGAGATAAAGTGAGGGTGACTGAGGGTTAGGCTGGCTTAGGGAAACAATATTCTCAAGATATTTTTGAATTTTATAGTTGCGCACAGTAAAAAAAAAAAAATATCTCTAAATAAAAATAATAATATTCTAAAATATTTTACTTGCAATCTTGCGTCCTGGCAAATCTCCGAATTAGTTACAAAGCACTCTAAATCTCTCATTCTGTGAAACTTTATTTCAACTATGCGCACGTATAAACTATAAAGTAAAACTGTTAATAAACTATATATAAACTATAAATTACTATATAAGTAGACCTCATATATAGTATACTACTAATAGCTGAGTTTCTTTCTAAAGAATATGATATACTATATAGCTAGCTATATAAATATTTATTCTAATAAATTTTAGTATACAGTATTATAATAATATATATTATATATTATATTATATGATATATTATAGTTAATAAATATAAACTAACTGATAAAGTTTTCATGGGGGACTCATTATGCAAATATATCTTAACCCGCTTTATGGGTAATAGCCTCAAAAAGGTTGGGAACCGCTGGGTTAACGGATATAGAGGAAAATTCGTTAATCTCCCCACGTTTAATTCACAATATATGGTAACTCAGTCTGTGTAATGAGTCGCGTTATTTCTTTTTTCGAAATTAACGAAAGCGTTAAAAGTTAACGAAAAAATTAACGAGTTAATGGTCAGCATCCCGAAGAGTTCAGGCATGTAACTAGAAAATATAACAGCTACACGAAAATAAATATCATTTTCTTATATGTACTTGTTTTATTCACGCGAAAATATAAAAAAAAACGAAGCTTGAGAAGAGTGATATATTGGTTAAAAAAATTAGTTTTTTAAGAATTCGAAGATGCCGCTTACCCCGCCTGAGCACGCAAAGGTGCCAAATGTTGATTTTTTTTATAAAACTAACGAATACACAGGTAAACAAGAACGCTGGATAGAGTCGGGGTTTCTTCGGCCTACCGGGACGACTTCGTCCTATCCCCCGTCTGTCTCGAATCCCCCTAAAAGGATAGTAAAAGAAAAAAATAAGTTTCTCCAAAGCGTAAAATAACTAATTGGTATTTTGGGCACCTTTGCTTTCGGAGAAGTTTATGCAGAAGTTTCTAAAGTATCAAATATTTCCCTCCTAAAATAACAAATATTTCGCTCCTATAATATCAAATATTTCTAAACATCTTAAATATTTATTGTTTTTTTCTGATAGTTGGAAAATTAATTTTAAAATAGTTAGTCCAATTGCAATCTATTTTCTTTTAACCAAAATTCACCGTATTATAACAATGCGCTGTGCCCGAGTAATTTAACGGATTTAACGAGCGATAGAATGCCACTTTATTTATATATATATAGTAATATATATATATATATAATATTAGTATTATATATATATATATAGAAATACTATATAATATTATTATATATTATATATATATAATATATATATATATATATATATATATATATATATAATATATATATATATATATATATATATTTATAATAAAAAATCGAGGCGGTCATCCCGACAACTTTTTTGTTCAGACGCACAATTTTTGCAAATTCAGCTACTTTTTCTGCTGCGTTTTTCCAGTTCCGCTAAGGTGCACAGTCCCGTATCGAAATTCCGCAACTTTTTCTGTTTCGCCAGTCCGTTATTAAAAATCGGCAGAGCTGGGTGTTTCGACACCGAGGTGCGACTTTGATGAGCGATTTCGGGGGATCCAATAGTCTTTCTTTGTGATTTAAAAATGTGTCGATTCTTTTTAGATGTAAAAACCATGACAACTTTTAAGTTGAGGGAAAATGTTCTGCAAAATAATTGAAAGTTCTTTTTTGAGTTTGACTTAACTTGTAGCATCGAAATTTAAAGTACTCTTATAATAATATTTTCTGGGCTGTTAAAACATTTAATTTTTCTGTTCGTTAATAGTTAAGAAAATTATTTCTTGTGGGTATTATAATACTTACACAATATTAAATTTCGATTGAAAAACTGTTATGAAAACATCATCTTTGTGTATTGTGAAAATTCCGAAGATTGGTGATAATCTCAATGAAAACACAGAATATGTTCCTATTTAAAAAGAAAAGGTTCATGACTGAAATAATTTAATACTAATTCTATGAAAATGTTAAAATATTCAGAAATATTTTTATACAACAAATTCTTTGTAATAAATAAAATGCAATTGTTTTATTCTATAACAAAATATATAAAATATAGCCCTCCATCCTTACTAACACACATTTCTATTAAAAACACACACACACACACATTTATATTAAAAAATGAGAGCAAGTTATTTATAATCTTTAATGTTGAATATTTCATCACATGTGCATTGGTATGAATCTGGTGACATTTTTTTGGACGCTTCACTCAAGACTTTATAATTTTTTAAAATTGCACAACTCCAGCTCCAGCTCAATCAATTTAACGTTATTCGACCCAAGATCTTTTTTATATTTTATAGGGATTTTTTTTTTTTTTTTTGTCGATGGTAGCGATACAGAGTCGTGAGGCATAGGACCCGGGTTCGATGGCTCATCCATATCCCCTAGGTAGCAATTACAGCGAAACTTTTGAAAAAGAAACTCCATTCACAACTCCATCTCAACAGCCTTCCATCTTGTGTAAAAAAATTGCAATAAACCATTAATTAATTATCTTCTGGCATTTGTGGTGTGCGGGGTTCCATATTTGCTGTGTGTGTGTGTGTGCGGGTGTGAATGTGTGTTGGTGTGTGTGCGTGTGTGTGTGCACGCTGCGCTCTTAAGTGTCCTTTGTTATCACATTCATAACTGCACTTGGAACATTTAAATAATTTACATTTTTTTTTATTTTTTTTAAACTCCCTTTATTAAGGGTATATACTGCTATATTACTTTATGGGATTGTTCGGGACCGAAGTAAGTGTTTTCATGTAGAATTTCGAATTGCATTCATAGCTACACTCAGAACATTTAAATAATTTTATATTTGCATGATTAAGCATGTGAATTTTTAAATTTCCTTTGTCATTACTTTCATAGCTGCACTCAGAACATTTAAATAATTTTATACCTTTATGATTAAACACATGTTTTCAAATCCTTTGCGATTACTTGCATAGGGGCACTTACGACATTTAAATAACCTTATATTTCAAGTATGATTAGAACATTGGATTTTAAACTTCCTTTTTATTAGATTCATAGCTGCACTCAGAACATTTTAAATAATTTAATGTTTGCATGATCAAGCATGTGGATTTTTAATTGATGTTTGTAAGTACATCAAAAGTTGCACTCAGAACAATTAAAATTTCACATTCCATGTGCATGTGCACATTAATGTGTTCTTTGCGATTGCTTTCATATTTACATTCAGAACATTTAAATAAATTTAATATTTGCATGATTAAGAATGTGGATTTTTAAACTTCCTTTTTGATTGCATTCATAGCTGCATTCATAACATTTAAATAATTTTTACCTTTTCATGCCTACGCATATGGTTTTTTTAAATTTGCTCTTTTATTACATCCCTTAGCCTCAGAACATTTAAATAATTTTATTTACATGGTTAAGCATGAGGATTTTTAATTGCCCTTTACGGTTACATTCATAGCTGCACTCAGAACATTTAAAAAATTTTTTTCTCCATGTATGTGCAGGTGTCTTTCAGTTGGATTTCATGAATTCTTGGTTGCACTCAGAACATTTAAATAATTTTACTTTCCCATGTTTAAAAGATGTGCCTTTTCAAGTCGGATATCCTATTGCATCGCATAGGGGCACTCATAACATTTAAATAATTTTATATTTTCATGATTAAGCATGTGAATTTTTAAACTTCCTTTGTGACTGGTTTCATAGCTATACTCAGAGCATTTAAATAACTTTGCATCTCGATGCTTAAGCATGTGAAGTTTTCCTTTTCATCATTCAGCTGCATTGTGCACATTTAAATAATTTAATATTACCGTGAGTTAGCACATGATGTTTTAAGCTTGATTTATGCTTGAACTCATAATTACAATAGGTACATTTAAACTTTCCATTATGCAAGACCAAATGACTATTCAACTCATCATTGCTTCTAAAATTTACATTACAATATTTGCAACAGAAGTTTTGACAATTATTATTGTTAATCCTTTCCTCATGTGCTACTGATGTTTGAGGGGTCTGTTTCTTGAAGTCCTTTTCGTTGGAAACTTTTTCTCCTGGATAGAATCACCAATAGGGTTCTGTTCAAACTGAAGAAAAAAAAGAAAGTATGAATTTAAAATAAAATTTATATAATTTCATATACAAAAACTAAAAATATATTACTTTTAAAAAAAAATCTCTTTAAAAATTAAACAAATTTTTTTACAGATAACTATATAACAATTTTGGGACATGACCCTAATAAGAAAAAATAGAATCTCACTATGGATTCATTTAATTTCTACCAAATTAAGAACGAAAATTACCAAAAATTCCAAAACACACAGGAATATATATATTTCGTTCTTTATCTTCATCTCCTTCCCAAAGACTTGGAGTAAGGTGCGCTACAAGCATCAGAAAAGTAAAGCAGTAAGAATATGACAAAAGGCGAAAAGAAAGCCCAGCCTTACCCCCCCCTCTGTACCATTAATTAATTAGTGAGAACTCGTCACAGACAGAAAATCCACCCTAAAGCTTCATGGGACCGCGACGGACCCTCACTATGGTAAATCGTCAATGTAAGGGTTCATCCCACTTGGCCCAGGTGGGCCACAGCCATGCCCCCATACAAAACCCGCCATTCACTCCTATTATGCAGCTTTATTCTCGCCTCTGCCAAACTCATTTCTCTCCTTCAGACATTCGTTCACCGACTCGATCCACTTTCTCTTCGGTCTCCCAGCCGGTCGGTTCCTAACACACTCACCACTATACATCCGCTTAACCAACCGACTATCATTCATCCTTTCCACATGACCAAACCATCTCAACATACTTTCATTTATTCTCTCATTTACCCCTTTCTTCACCCCACACAGCTCTAATAAGTTCATTCCTCATTTATTAATTCTTCTCACACCCAGCATGCCCCTAAGAATTGTCCATCTGAACACATTGAACTTTGAATCTATACTTCTTATTCCGGACAGTCTCACTACCATACAATAACACCGGTACCATACCCTCATGTAAGACCTAGCGCACTCAAGACTTGGTCCCTTTACATTTCACCAACGATTTAATTGCTGCAACCTTCCTGCCATTCACAACTTTCCTACTACTCAGCTACACTCTGCATCATCCGTTCCCTTCTCATCCAACACATACCCTAAATATTTAAACTCAGACACTTGCTCAAGCTGCTCACCATCTAACATAACTTCACACTGAGGACTGTCCTCACTCACAACCATAACCTTACTCTTATCTACGTTTACTTTCAAACCCCTCCTTTTACATACCCTCTCAAACTCTCTTCAGATTCGCCACACAGAACCAAATCATCCGCATATAATAGGTAGGGCACCCTCCACTCATCTCCATTCTCCATCATTCTAACACCATTTCCTGCCATCCCCACCTCGAATTCTTTCATAACCCCATCCATATACAAATTGAATAACCAAGGAGACATAACACAACCCTGTCTCACTCCGCTATTAATCCTAAACCAATCACCATTGACACCATTTATTCTTACACACGCTTCACTATCGTAATACATACTTTTGATTCCATTCAGAAGCCTACCACCAACACCATATATCACTAACACCTGCCATAAAGCTTCCCTATTAACTCTATCATACGCCTGTTGCAAATCCATAAAACCTAAATATAATTTATTCTTCTTCTCCCTCATTTTCTCAATCATTTGTTTAATGTAAAGATTTGATCCACACATCCTCTACCACTCCTAAACGCACCTTGTTCTTCACAATCAGTCCTTCAGTCACTCGACGCACTCTTTCGACCAAAATACCAGCATATACCTTCCCTACAACACTCAATAAACTTATTCCCCTATAATTTCTACAGTTCCCCTTTTCCCCCTTACCCTTATACAAGGGTACTATTACCGCTCTCCTCCAATCCCTTGGAACTATACCCTCCATAAACGCTTTATTACACAACTTCCAAATCCAATCAATCACCATCTCGCCTTCGCTCTTGATCATTTCACCAGTAATTTCATCTATACCTGCAGATTTACCATTCTTCAACTTTCTCATTCTACCCATTACCTCCTCCTTACTAATAACCTCATCCCCAAAATACCTATTCCTTCTTGCACCATCAAACCCACACACATTCACTAACACCTCATCATTACTGTTAATATTGTGCAGATTTTCGAAGTGTTCTTTTCACACTCCCCTCACATCCATTTCATCAGTTACAAAAGCACCATCCCTATTCATTATTCTAAGCAGATTCCCCTTATTCTCATTCTTAACCTTTCGCGCTTCCTTCCAGAAGAGCTTCCTATTCCCTTGTATGTCCTCATTCATCCTCCTTCCAAACTGTTCATTTACCTCTTCTTTTCTCCTACGTATGCACCTTTTAGTATTTCTTTTTTCCTCCTTATATAATTCCAAGCATCTTTCTTTTGAAACCATCATTTGCTTTTAGTACATTCAACCACGCTTCTTTTTTACCTTTAACCGCTTTCATCACCTCTTCATTCCACCATTCGCTGTTAACATTCTTACTTCCTACTTTAGCACATCCACACACTTCCTTTGCACTACAAACAATTGCTTCCTTCATTTGCCCCCAGATTTGTTCAGTATCAACTTGTTCCCATTCAACCGATTTACTAGCGAGCGCTCTTACATACTTATCCTTATTGTCTTGATTTTACCTACTTCCTTTCGTATCACCTTCCTCTCCATCCAAGCCCCCACTAACATAATTTTACATAGAACAACATAATGATCCGATAATCCCATTCCTAAACCCCTCACTGATTTAACATCCAACACATACTTCAACATATCCTTCTTCACCAACACAAAATCAATCATACTTTTCACTTCGATACCATCTCTACCTACACCAACTCTAGTATACTTATGGATACTCTTGTGTTTAAAGAAAGTATTACTTACACACATACCTCTCTCTTCACAGAAATCAATCACCTTCCTACCATTCTCATTTTCCCCCGACCCCAAAACCTGTTATACCATCCCTTTTTGATCACCTATCCAACCATTTCAGGTCCCCCAACACTATCAATCTGAAGCTCCTACTCACCCCATCCAGAACATCATTCAGATTATCCCAAAAATCGTACTCTCTTCAACGTTTCCCTCAGATGGACCATACGTCACAACCACACATACCTTGACCTTTTCAAACTTAAATTTAACCATTAGAATTCTAGGACTCACACACACACAAAGTCTACCATAGCTTTGTACCACAGGTCATTCATCAAAATTGCAACTCCTTCTCTCCCTCTCTCATTCCTTTCCACACCAGCACACACATTTCACACCACACCACTCATTTTCACCGTTTCCTTTCATCTTTCTTTCGTCACAGCGAGCAAATATATATATATATATATATATATATATATATATATATATATATATATATATATATATATATATATATATATATATATATATATATAAATTGTATATATATATATATATATATATATATATATATATATATATATATATATATACTACTCTTATGGCTTTATATCTGATGTTATAGCGTGATTTTTAAATATGAGAAGACATTGGATTAGAAGGTAGTTATTTAACAAATGAAACTTAAGAAAATAGCTTTATGTAAAAAATTGTGGTGCTTTAAAAATGTAATAAATTATATATATATATATATATATATATATATATATATATATATATATATATATAATATATATAACTATATATTATATATATATATATATATATATATAACTTATTAATATTTTTTCTTTTTCTCTTTCTTTCTTTCTTTGCTTCTTATATATAATATATATATAACCAATATATATATATATTATAACTTATATATGCATAACTTTCCCAATATATATATACCTTATATATACTATATATATATATACACCATATATATATATATACTGCTATATATCTTATATATATATATATATACGGTATATCAGGGGTTTGCCAAAAATGTTTTTGAAAAAAACCATTTTCGGTTTTTTTCAGAAAAAAGACAGAAAAAACCCAGGATTTTGGTTTTTTTCAGGTTTTTTTCAGGATTTTTTTGCACAGATTTTGAAAAATGGGTTAACTCATTTACTAGTTATATATATATATAATATATATAACATATATATATATAACTATATATAACTATATATATATATATATATATATATATATATATATATATACATATGCTATCTTTATAACTATCTTGGAACTATACCCTCCATATATATATATATATATATATATATATATATTATATTCCCTGAGTATTTTTTTTTTGACACAATTAAAGAAAAAATATACAAAAAGGTTACGATATATTTATATATAATCCACAAAAATTAATTTTTTTAAAAAATGCCAATGTTATCCGGAAGTGGCAGGAAACAAAGTTCAGAGTGGACTGAAGTCACAAGAAAAGAAAATAGCTCAAAGGTTCGATGTAATTATTGTGACACAGAGTTAACATCCAAAATTGAAAGAATTCGAAATCATTTACAAAAGTGTGAAAAAAGAAATTCAACTGTGCAGCCATCAATTTTAGCTTCAAGGAATCAGCCAAAGGACCAAAATATCCCAATTAATCAACAGCTCCTTATTGATATAGATTCTCCTTCCACTTCACAGTCAATCGATAATATAAGATCTTATATTCCCAGTCCAACTACACCATCTTCATCAATGGCATTGGCGTCTGAGAGTGATTCTGATAGCAGTTCAACAGCTTCAACTTCAAGTCATCAAATAAGTCCTTCATCTCCATTTAACCTCCCTCCCCCAAAAAAACGTAGATTGATGCAGCCACAACTAAGTTCCTTTGCCATACAAACAACTTCAAAGCAAAAAAAATCTTGTGATATAAACATTGCAAAATTTTTTTATGCAAATAACATATCATTCCGTGCAGCAGAAGGCAAAATATATAAAGAAATGATAAGCGATCTCAGACCAGGATATAATCCACCTTCTGATAGAGACCTCTCTGGTCCTCTGCTTGATGAGGTTAATGATGAAATTGAAAATCTTCTAAAACATAATTTATCTGACTCAACAATCACTCTCCTTCAAGATGGCTGGTCCTCGATAAAAAATGAGCCAATTGTCGCCACATCTATATTCACTGGCACTCAATCTTTTCTTTTAAATGCGATTGATTGTGGCAGTGAACAGAAGACAGCTGAATTTTGTGCAGAAATTACTGAAAAATCTATTAAAGAAGTCAAAGAGAAATATGGAAAAGATGTAAGTAATATCTTAATTACCTATATCAATTATCAGTAGACTTTATATTTTACTTACTGTGTTGAAACTTACAAATATACAATAGTAAAAAAAAATTTACTATTATTGATTAATTTCATTCATTTTGATATTTATTTAAATTTAGGTTTTTGCAATATGTACCGACAATGAGATGAAGATGAAAAAGATGAGGGACATTATTAAATCCAAGAACTTGACTACAATCACCTACGGCTGCTCGGCTCACTATCTTAATCTATTGGAAAGAGAAGTAACTCCAAAAACAATAATGAAGCATGTTGCTGAAGTTCAGAAATACTCACATAATCACCAAAAAAAATAATAATAATAATAATAATAATAATAATAATAATAATAATAATAATAATAATAATAATAATAATAATAATAATAATAATAATAATAATAATAAAAAGAATTTAATTTATTTCATAAAAATATACTTACAGGTGTCCCTTCAAAAAAAAATGACTCATGCTAAAATTGATTATATATATATATATATATATACCGTATATATATATATATATATATAAATATTCTTTAATAACAAAAAATATATATATATATATATATATATATATATATATATATATATATATATATATATATATATATATATATATATATATATATATACCAGTTATTTATTTCATAAAAATATACTTATAAGGGGTGGCTCCCAGAAAAAGGAGGGTTAATGCCACAAATTCGAATGACACTCGTTGGAAGTCTCATCTAGCCTGTATCGATACATTCATAAAAATTTCTACAAATACTAGTGAAAATGGAAATAATAGACATGATATTCAAAGAGCATTAGCAAAATTTTAAAATCTTATGCTATATCATGAGAGCAATTGATCTTCAAAAACATTCTTAATGAAGTTGTTGAGACTCTTACTTAGACATGGTATGTAGTATAAATAAATATATATATATATATATATATATATATATATATATATATATATACATATATATATATATATATATATATATATATATATATATATATATATATATATATATATATATATATATATATAACATATTTTAACAACTTATAATAATATATATATATATATATAGCATATAGGTATATATATATATATATATATATATATATATATATATATATATATATATATATATATATATATATATATATATACTAATAATATATATAATATATATATATATATATATAAGAACAATATATATATATATATATATATATAATAATAATATATATAAATATATAATCTAAAAAAAATTAAAATTTTTTTTTAAAAAATGCCAATGTTAAACTTTACAAATCTAATAATTTAACTGCCTACAAAGCAAATGTAAAGAAACGAATGGAGGATGCTTTAGAACCATTCTTTTATGTAGCCAACCTTCTGGATCCTAACATAATGGGTATGTAATGAAATTTAAGCTGAAATACATTTATAATAAACCTATAGATAACCAGTGCTTTGTTTACAATTGCCACACAGGACTAGACCACGAAGACCATCAGCATTCAATATACAAGGTACCATCTTTTGCTTACTAAATAAGCAAACAGACGTCACATAGCACATTCTTGCCAGTTGCCTCACTCTGCTATCACTATTAGTCTTAAACCATTCATCCTCCACACCACTTATTCTTACAAATGCTTCACTATCTTCATGCACACTTTTAATTACATTTAGAAGCCTTCCACAAACTGACAAACATAATATATCATTAACACCTGCCACAGGCCCACAGCCCTATATATATATATATATACTATATATATATATATATATATATATATATATATATATATATATATATATATATATATATATATATATATATATATATATATATATATATATATATATATATATAAGAACGCCTCGTGGCGCAGGAGGTTGAGTCACCGCCTCTCATACGAGAGGACGCTGGTTCAAATCCTCTGCGTAGCAGTTGGGTTTTATCTACCTGGGGGGCAAGAATTAAACTTGACTGCGAACACGTTGGTGGGCGCTGGTTTGGGATAGCCGGCCTTAAGTTCGATTTCCTGTGGTCCCCCCGTGTTACCCCTGCATAGGGGATAAGCACGTTAAAAAAAGGTAGTTTTATATATGTATATATAATATATATATATATATATATATATATATAACCTTAACCTTATATGTATATAGCATATATAATATATATATAACCATATATCATATATGCTGTAGCAACAACATGCTATACATATGCTGCTGCTCTTTCATGCTATATGATATATATATATATATATATTCATATTTTCGCTTTATAGGATCTGAATTATCCAGTCAGCAGCAAGATGAAGCTGAATCCTGGTTGAAGCTATACAACCATGAATATTTCGCACCTTTCATGGCATTTGCTATTAAAGATAACAGTTTTTTTCCATCCTCTATGTTCGATGAAACTTTATTAAGAACATATAAATCTTGTCCTTCAAAATGGTGGAAAATTATGGAAAAACGAACATCAAAAAACAATCTCTTGCCAAAAGGATTCTGCAAATTCTGCTCAGATCTTTTAAGCTGTCCACCAAGTTCTGCCTCTATTGAAAGGGTGTTCTCGACATTTGGCCATATCTGGTCTAAGCTAAGAAACAGGCTTGGTGTACAAAAGGCCAGCAAGCTTGTCAAAATTTACAAATTTCTTAATAAATGAAGGTGATTCCAAATGAAACACCAAAATAAATAATTTGTTAGGGAATTAAAATTTTTTTGAATGAATTAAAATTTAAAGGAAAATGTATATGGTTTTAATTTCCAAATAAACTCTTTAAAAAAAACACTCTTATTTTTCTATAATTTTTTTTTTTGAAAAAAAACAAATTTGGGTTTTTTCGGGTTTTTTTCAATGTGGGTTTTCTTGAAAGAGCTTCATTGGGGGGACAATCCGATTGTCACAATGGAACGAAACTCGACATATATAATAATAATATATAATAACAATAATATAAATATATATATCTTATATATATATATGTATAATAGCCTTTAATAATATTATACCATAGCCAATAATAACCAATATATATATATATGTATATGCTGCATAACTTATAACCTTAATAATAGTAGTATATATATAATAATATAAAATACTCGCTAACAATATAATATAACTTAGTAATATATATGTATATGTAACACATAACTTAATAACTAATAACCATGTAGCAACCAACCAGCAATAGCAGCATACTCTGCTGCTGCTGCTGTAGCACCAGCCATATATGTAAGGCTAGATGGCCTTTCGACTTTTGTCATGTTCTTCTGCTTTTTCTCCCCAAGACTCGGCGGGCAAGGTGCTCCCATTCTTGGGAAAATAGAAGGTAGATAAATAAGAAAGAAATATATATATATATATATATATATATATATATATATATATATATATATATATATATATACTTATACTCTCTCTCTATATATATATAATATATATTAAAGACTGATCCTGTACATCGCTAATAATATTGATACTTTATTGATGAATTTTTATATAACTAAATATTTAAATTATCGAAAATATATAGCAATTACGTCTTCACTCCACTTCTTAAAAACACCGGAAGAAACTTTGACATAATAAGTTTTCCGAAGAATTCTTCTTCCTCTGATTCGAAATGAGTCTCTGAACCATTCTCTTTTATTTTCTTTTAACAATGACATTCTTTTTCGGATTGAGAAACGGCTATAAAGAAATTGCTTTAAGAAAGAAGGACAAACATAGTAATAATAATAATAATAATAATAATAATAATAATAATAATAATAATAAATAATAATAAATAATAAAAATTAATAATAATAATAATAATAATATAAATGTATATGTAATAATAATAATAATAATAATAATAATAATAATAATAATAATAATAATAATAATAATAATAAATAAATAAATAAATAAATAAATAAATAAATAAATAAATAAATAAATAAATAAATAAATAAATAAATAAATAAATAAATAAATAAATAAATAAATAAATAAATAAATAAATAAATAAATAAATAAATAAATAAATAAATAAATAATAAATAAATAAATAATAAATAAATAAATAAAATAAGTAAATAAATAAATAACTACATAAAGAAGTAAATGAGTGACAGATAGTTAGATGGAGTAATGATGATATGTATGATGTAGATGGAGTAGATGGAGTGAGATAGATAGATGGGTAGATGAGATGAGATGGAGTAAAGAAAAAAAGATGAATTAAAAAGGGTTGGTGGTGTAGTTGGGTGACTGAAGATGAATCCAGCGAATTAAGAAAGAGTGGAGTAGATAGATGGAGTGAATTAGATATAATAGAAGAATGAATAGATGTAGTGAGAGATGGAAGTGGGTAGATGAGAAGATGAGATGAGTGGATAGATAGAAGAAAATGTTATAAAGATAGGGGAACGTACAAATAGATAGAGTGGTTTGAAGAGCTAAGAGATTTAGTTGTGCAGTAAGAGAGATCGGTGGTTGGAGTAGCTACAGGGCTGGAGGAAAGGTGTAGATCAATAGAAAGAAGAAGTAAGATGAGTGGAGTAGATAGATGATTAGATGGAGTCGGAGTAGATGGAGTAGATGGGTGAGATGAAGATGAGTGTGGAGTGAGTGGATTAGATGGAGTAGATGAATTAGATAGATGAATTAGATGAATGAATTAGATGAGATAGATGAATTAGATGAATTAATTAAGATGAGTAGATAGATGAAGATGGATAGATTGATAGATGAGATGAATTAATTAGATGAATGAAGATGGAGTAGATGAATCAGATGAGTAGATGAAGATGGTCAGATGAATGA
>JABUQX010006049.1:0-37679 GCA_015478945.1 Trachelipus rathkii
GGCGATTTTCAATTCTTTAAAGTGTTTAAGGTCAAAAGTAGCATTGAAATTATCACTCCGTGACGCCTCTCTATAATTCAACACCGCCTCATTGTAAAGTTATAGTTAAGATCAATAGATCATGGATAATTAGGAGATTCCTTGGCACGTACGTTTTTACTTTTAAATATTAAAATAAAAATTTTGTGTATTTACTTCTTAAAAGTAGGAATTTGTGACACATAATCTTACTTGTCCATATGAGGTTAGCTTCATTTTAAAAAACTATTTTTATTACAACACAGAAATTAGTGATTGTCACATAGTTGCCCTATACTTTTGATTTTTCCTGTTAAACATCTTTGAATGCCCTAGTATAATTATTAGCCTATGACAATGTGGCAGAGATCATATATATATATATATATATATTATAATATATTATACTATATAATATATATATATTATATATATATATATATATATATATTATATATATATATATATTTATATAGTATATAATTATATATATATATATATATAATATATAATGATATGTTTTGCAGTAAATTTGAAAAGGAAGAACTAGGATAAAATTGAAAACGAAGAACATACCAATAATTCAACTAAGACTACACAAGAGGCAATCCCTCCTACTTCGCATATTTTGCATGATGAAGAACCCACACCCAGGCCCAGCACCTCGACGAGTCAAGATATGGGTCCAGATTTCGGACCTAGCGTTTCAGTAGATGAATCACGAAAATGACATTGGTAGATACGTTGGACATTCATCTATGATTTCGACTGAGAAAAAGAAACAGTTACTGAAAGAGTGTTGGATTCCACCTAAGACCTATAATTTTTTGGAAGATGCTACCCACTTAAAGAGGAAATTCAATTATGAATGGTTGGAGACTTATTCACCTTGGCTAACATACTGCAGGCACCTAAATGGAGCATTTTGAAAGTTTTGTATTTTATTTCGACCAAATTAAAGTTCGGTCAGAGGAGTCCTAGGCTCTTTAATAATAAAACCTTTCAATAAATATAAAGATGTTCCTGCGGTTTGTAAGGGACATGCAAACACAGAGTGGCATAAAACTGCTGTTGAAGCTGCAAGATTGTTCCTACAGGACGTGCCGGTAGACATCCAAATTAACCAGCATTCTAAGAAAATCATAAAAGAAAATAAAAAAATATTGTCCTTAATAATTTCATGTGTGACATTTTCTGGTATGCGTGATTTACCGCTTCGGGGTAAGCATCATGATGAGGAGTGATTGGCAAGATTTGGGCTGCTTACGAATAGATGCCGGAGATCAGACATTGAAAAACCATTTTGAAAAGGGGAAGAAAAATGCCACATACCAATCAGTTCAGATTCAAAATGAGATCATTTCTCTATGTGGTACTACTAAAAAGAAAGCATCATTAATAAGGTAAATTAAGCGTGCACGTATAGCTTACTAGCAGATGAAACCGCTGATATTTGTGGAAAGGAACAATTATCCATAGGGTTGCGCTATTTCGTCAAGGAGTCCGATGAAGTCAAAGAGGAATATACTGGCTTTGTAGAACTGAAAGCGATTGACGCAAAAGCCATTACGAAAGCCATTGACGATTTTGTCACGACCGAAGAACTGGATCCCGAGAAATGCGTGGGCTTGGGTTTCGATGGCTGTTCTACGATGTCTGGCAAAGAAGGAGGTGTCCAAGCAATATTGCGGAAAAAGTATAAAAAAGCATTGTTCTTTCATTGCTCTTCACACAAACAAAATCTAGTAGTAAATGATTTGAACACAATACCAGAAATCCGCAATACTGTAGGAACTATAAAGGACATTATTACGTTTTTTTCGCGAGTCGGTCTTGAGAAGGAAAATTAATGCCAACATCCCAAGCCTATGCCAGACCAGATGGTCTGAACAACACAAGTGCATTAGAGTATTTAAGGAGCACTTTGTACGAATGATGCAAGCATTAGAAATCCTTTCCATTGAAGGAAATACCGCTACAAGAAAAAGCGCTTTTCAGTTGCATTCAGCGGCATGTAAGTCGTCATTCATCATGGCTATGATATTGATCGCGAAATACTTTGCGATGTTAGAGCCAGTTGTAAATGCTCTCCAATCCAAGACCTTGTATATCGTCAAAACCTCGCAGCATATTCAACATATTGTGGAAATGGTTAGGAGCCATCGGAAAAGATAAAGAAAAAACCACTGATGAAGTGTTAAAGAAGCTTATCTAATCGCCGAGCAACTGGGACTTGATCTGAATATACCAAGGATTTTTGGTTGGCAGCAGCACTGCAGCAACCATCCAGCCAACAAACCCACGGAGTTCTGAGAAGATCCTTAATAAACTCCTTATCGGATTCTATAACCACTTTCTTGAAATTACGGTTTTCTACTAAAACGCAGCCTGCCTTATGCCATGACATATCTACACCTTTCCACATGACTACTCATAACAGTCATGAGTTAAAGGAAAAGACCGCCCTCCCCACTTTCATTTTTATAGTATTTTACCACTATAATTCAAAAAAGAAGAGAACTAGAACTGTACAAAATTTGGAAGGACAAGAAACTGAGTAGTGAGAACTAAAAGATTTGTTGGCTCCCAAGTCTTAAAGGAGACTGAACCTTTCTTTCGTCGACGAAAAAGGTTTTGATGATACTACTCGCCCACCCATGCACCACCAGTAACAGTAGAACACTCTTTTAGTACTCTGCGAAGGATCAAAATTTGACTGCGAAGTACTATGGAAGACGACATTTTAAGCGGACTGGCTATGATGAGTGCACACAGAAAATTTGTTGTTTGACAATTATCATTATTTTATTCAAACAGTAGCTGATAAATTTGCGTTGAACCCAAGGAAATTACTTTTTTAATAACATCAATTTTGCAACTGCCCTATATTGTGAATTTTCCATCATTGCATATTGTATTTGATATTTTAATTATGTATACAAATATTTCTTAGTTTTATGTCTTCTTTCTTTTATATATAATATATATATATATATATATATATATATATATATATATATATATATATATATATATATATATATATATATATATATATATATATATATATATATATATATATATATATATTGTATAGTGCTATATATATATATATATATTTATATATATATTATATATATATATAATATATTATATAATATATATAAGCTCGACAAGAATTTTTAAGCTGCGCCCCCCCTGCCTTAGAAGCTTGCCACTCCCAATATTATATATATATATATATATATATATATATATATATATATATATATATATATATATATATATATATATATATATATATATCATAAATTAAATATATATATTATATATATATATATATATATATATATATATATATATATATATATAGCCTGTACGTATAGCCGCTGTGCGGTACGTATAACCGCCGCTGCTGTGAACGGTATAGCCGCTGTGTGGTACGGTATAGCCGCTGCGTGGTACGGTATAGCCGCTGCGTGGTACGGTATAGCCGCTGTGTGCTACAGTATAGCCACTGCGTGGAGCCCAAAAATAGACACTTTGTCTTCAATTCCTGTACAAGGACTCAAAAATCCCCGCAATTATCGTATTGTGCTGTGGTTTTGCCTTCTTCCTTCCTTCTTCCCTCTCCTAATTCTTACCTTCTCCTCTCTTCACAATTTCTTTTCTTTTACTTTCTTCTACTGCTTTCGTCATGGTTGAGACAGATTCTCCTCCCACCTCTGTGGTCTCTCCGGTTCCCTCTTCCGCTGCTCCTTCTTACCCGGCGTACCCATCCCATCCCTCGTATCCCTGCTCTATTTCCAACGCCTCTCATGATCCATGTTCCTCTCCGTTTTCTAGAGTTGAGGCCCGTCTTACATCCCTGGAACAAGGCATGGCTGATGTCAAGGCGGTGCTGAAGGACATCTCCGCTATGCTACAGTCCCCAAAGGATTTACCTTCCCGCACCCACTCCTCTGACCGTTCTCCCACCCCAGGCCCTACGCAATATCCTAACGGATATTGTTTTTACCACCACCGGTTTGGCCTGAAGGCGACTAAGTGCACCCAACCCTGCACTTTGTCGGGAAACCTCTTCGCCAGCAATCCATAAAGGCGGTGGATCCAGCTGGCCACCCCTCCGTTTGTTCTTCCTCTCCACCTTCTTCGTCTCAGGATGTCCTGCGTCTTTTCGACAGGTCTACAAACTTGTTCTTCCTGATCGACACCGGAGCGTCTTATTCTTTATTGCCTAGAGATGCTACCCAAAAGTCCGCTGTCCCTCTTCCTGACCGGGCTCTTTACGCAGCAAATGGTAGTACCATCCCCGTCTATGGTGAGCGCTTGTGCACCTTAGACTTCTCTCTCCGCCGTCAATTCCCCTGGGTATTCGTGGTTGCTGATGTGACCCAACCCATTTTGGGAGCTGATTTCCTGTCTCATTTCGACCTTATGGTCGATCTAAGAAACAGGAGATTGGTTGAAGGTTGTACGTCTCTGTCTTCTGCAGGTACCGTAGTTTCTTCTGCCCTCTTAAAGGCATCTCGCGAGTTATCTTCTTATCTGGTACCTGCCCCTCTCCACCATCCAGCAGAAGGATTTTCCGGCGCTGTTGAACCCCTGTTCTTCTTCCTCTCCTGTTCAACATTCTGTGCGCCATCATATAGAGACTACGGGTTCTCCCACCTTGGCTCGTGCTCGGCGACTGCCTCCTGACAAGCTCAAGGCAGCCAAGCGGAGTTCGAGCCAACATGCTCGACTGCGTATCGTCCACCCTTCAAGAGTTTATGGTCCTCCCCCCTCTACATGGTGCCTAAAGGTGATTCTGATTGGAGGCCTGTGGGAGATTTTGGGGCTCTGAACGCTTGTACGATACCAGATCGCTACCCTGTCCCTCATATCCAGTCTTTCACCTCGAATCTGGCCGGTAAAACTATTTTTAGCAAACTGGACCTTGTCAGAGCTTACCACCAGATCCCAGTCGCAATAGAGGACATACCGAAGACGGCCATCATCACCCCTTTTGGCCTCTTTGAGTACACACGCATGCCTTATGGTTTGCGGGGCGCAGCTCAGACTTTCCAATGCTTCATCGATGATGTTCTTAGAGGTCTCCCCATTCGCCTTTGCTTATCTGGATGACCTCCTCATAGCTTCCTCTTCTCCTGCCGAGCATGAGCAACATCTACGTGCCGTTTTTGCTAGGTTGGACGAATGTGGCATGCGTCTCAACCCGGCAAAGTCTGTTTTTGTTGTCCCTTCTCTTACCTTTCTAGGGCATACTGTCTCCGCTGATGGTATCTGTCCACTTGCGGAGCGTGTGGAGGCTATTCGCACCTTCCCTAGGCCTGTCTCTCAGAAGCAGCTTCGTCAGTACCTCGGCATGCTTAACTTCTACCATCGTTTTCTCAAATCGGGCGCTGATGTTCTTCGACCCCTCACCGCTCTCATCCGCCCCAAGCAACGAGGCAGTTCTACAAAATTGACTGCGTTCTGAACAACTACTGCGTGCTTTATGAAGCTTCAAAAAGAAGTTACTCGCTTCTGACCACACTCTTAATCCACACCGCAGGACTCAGCTCCGACCAGAGTTCAGGTAGATGCCTCCAATTTTGCTGTCGGAGGGTGTGCTTCAGCCAACACCTGAACGGAAGTGTGCGTCTCCTCTCGCCTTTCTCTCTCGTTGCAACCTCCTGAGACTAGCTACAGTGCTTTCGGGAGGAAGTTACTTGCGATGTATCTCGCCGTTCGTCATTTTCCGCCTACTTTCTGGAGGGTCGTTGAGTTCACTACTCACTGATCACAAACCACTTACCTTCGCTATGGTCTCCAGAAACGGAACCGCACTCACCTCGAGAAGCTTCGTCACTTGAGTATTGTCTCACAGTTCACATGATGTCAGACATATTTCACGGTGTCGAACAATTTCAACTGCTGACGCTCTCTCCCGCATTGAAATCGACGCGATTTCAGCCTTACCCAGCATCGACTACGACGAAATGGCAACGTGCCAGACTACTGAGGATCCTGCACTTCCACAAGACTCTCTCTCAAGCTGGAGTGGCCCCAACATCCCTGGGACTAGAGAGAGACTTCTGTTTGCGATGTCCTCAGGGATCTCCTCGTCCTTTCGTACCTGCATCGTTCCGTATGGCTGTCTTCCTCAATCTTCACTCGCTTTCCCACCCTGGCATTGAGGCTTCACGCAAACTGGTTGCTGCCAGATTTGTGTGGCCTGATTTGAATGCCGACGTAGCAACTTGGTGTCACACTTGTCTTCCCTGCCAGCGTTCTAAGATCCACCGTCACACCAAGTCCCGCTAGGCACTTTCTTACCCCCTAGTGCTCGCTTTGAACGCGTCCACATCGACATCGTTGGACCTCTTCCTCCCTCCCGCGGTAAGAAATACATTCTTGCGTGTATAGATCGGTTCACACGTTGGATCGAGGCTATCCCTCTCTCTGTCGCCAACGCGGAATCCATAGCTAAAGCTTTCTTAGCTCATTGGATTTCGCGCTTTGGTTGCCGCTTTCTGTCACAACTGACCAAGGTAGACCTTTTGAATCATTCTTATGGAGAGATTTGATAAATCTTCTTGGTTCAGAGAAGATTCACACGACTTCTTTTAACCCAAAAGCGAACGGCATTGTTGAACGTTTCCACCGTCAGCTAAAGGCTTCTCTTCTAGCTCAGCCCAATCCGGAAAATTAGACTGACGCTCTCCCTTTCGTAATGCTTGGCATTCGCTCCACAGTTAAAGAGGATCTGCACTGTTCGGCCGCTGAATTAGTGTATGGTTCTCCTCTTCGTCTTCCCGGTGACTTCTTTTCACAGTCCTCTCCACCTTCTACAGCCGACCCGCTTGCTTATCTTACCCGCTTGAGGCGCTGTGCTTCGTCGTGGAGACCAACTCCTTCTCGCCCACACAAGGTGCATTCCTATATCCCTAAGGATCTTTCTTCCTGCACTCATGTCTTTGTTCGACATGACTCCCACCGCACCGCCCTCCAACCTAAGTACGATGGACCTTTTCCAGTGATACTTAGGAAGGAGAAATTCTTCACGATACAGCCGCCCACACGTACAGAGTAGTTTCAATCGACCGTCTTAAGCCTGCTTTCTTCGAGGCGAATCCTCTTCCTGTTCTCGACCCTGACTCTTTACCTTTTGTTTCAATTTCTCCTTCTTTTTTAACGTTCCTATCTCTCCTCCTGCATCTCTTCCTCCTTCTTCTCTTCTTCCTCCTCCTCTCCCTTTTCCTGATTCTCTTCCTTATCCTCCTCCTTCTCGCTCAGCCGAACAGCACCGAATACCGACCGGCTCAGACTCCACCCGCACGGTCATCGTCACCCTTGCCTCCCTCCACTCCGGTTCAGGATTCTTCACCTCCAGCTCCACCTTGGACTACTACGACACAAGCATACGTTCCGACTCGCCCGATCATCCGCTCTCAATATGGCAATCCTGCCAGACTCCATCCCAAGCTCCTACTAGACTATCGAGCAGAGGTAGGCATATTCGATTGCCGGCGCGCTATTTGGATTAAGGTATCGTGCCTTTAGCACTGCAGGGGAGTACCTGTGGTGACGAAGTCGGGTTAAGTCCAAATACCGCGCAAATATAAAATTGCAAAACGTAATATGTGACCGCACTCTCATTTTCTCACCATGGCAAATCAAAATTATGATACTACTGACGTGCCTCTAGCATTTTCATTCTAGCGCCATTTTTTTCTTTACGCTAACGCTGTTACATGACGCTCTGCATTATTTTCGCTTAACCAGCGTAATTATATTATTATTTTGAGTAATTATTATTAATTTTTCTCATTAAATTTTTATTTCATGTATTATTGTTATTTTGTATTTTTTATTATTGTTACTATTTTTATTATTATTATTTTTTTCTCATTCAGTTTATTTTTGTAGTATTTTAGTTAGCACATTAACTAGGAGCCACACTCTTTCCCTTTTTTGTATATCACATTATTATATTATTTTATCTTGTGATTTTTAATTTCACTCGTGATTTTGTATTTTGTGAGGTGCAATATTATAATCTTGTGAATAACTCAATTATAAATTGCTTGTTCTTCTTTTCACATCATGGCCGACGAAGTATCCCATGATCTTACTATCCCTGTCTCTTCTTCTACTGAGGCATCCTCATCTAACGTGTCTACCACAACTAAAGCTGTCAACACTCAAATTACTTCTTCTACTTCTTGCTCTATACTCTATACTATAACTTTCCTTATTCTTCTGTTTCTCATTCGCTTCCTTCTTCTTATAGTTTTCCATATTCTCATGGTTTTTCGTTTCCCCAGTTCAATCCTTTACAACATCCGGTCCAATCTTCACATCCTCAAATTGATCCTTCTCAACTGTCTCCGCATCCTTTAGTTCATCCTGCTGATCCTCATCAAATTCCTCCTCCTTCTTCGGTGCAAACTGTTCAATATATGCCAGTTCTGCCCAAATATAACTCTGGTAAGCCAACTTTATGGTTTACCATTGTTAAATCTGTATTTCCCCACTTCGTTTTCCACTCAGCAGAAGTATGCTGATACTATAGCAGCTCTGCCTAACACTGTCCTGGAGCAGTTGCAGGACGCTCTCCTTAATATATTGTCTACGGAGAATCCTTTTCAGACTCTAGAAGACATCCTTGTTGAACGCTTCGAGATACCCAAAGAGGAGAAACTCAAGCAATTGATTTCGGGGGAAGTACTTGGGGACAGCAAGCCATCTCAGCTTATGCAGCGGATGTTGGTCTTACGTAATGGCCCCAATCCCAGTGCTGCCAGCCAGGCATCCTTGAAATCTGGCTCAATCGTCTGCCTCTCGAAACGCGCCGTTTGATGGCGTTAATCAACTCTAGCTCCACGCTAGAAGAGTACGGTCAAATGGCAGACAGTATTCATAGCCCTTTCTTCGTATCCTTCTTCTGTGCCAGAAGTAGCTGGATTTTCAACACCCACACAACTTCAACCTGCAATCACCACTCTCCATATTGATGCACTTCGTCAGGAGATAACGAGTGCTAACCAGGCACTGAGACAGGAATTTGCAAATTCCAATAGTGCAAACTATCATTCTCTGTCACAGAGGATGACTAGACTGGAGGAGACAATGGCAGCGAAATTGCAACCCATGAACATAACGCAACAGGCCTCCCTACAGGCCCAGCAACGTCCTCAATTTTCGCGTCCATTCTCGCTCTACATCTCCTCGTCCTACCACCAACAATCCTACAGATACTCAACCAGGAGTCTGTTTCTTCCACAGGAAGTTTGGTGCCTCTGCTAAAAAGTGTACCATTCCGTGCACTAATTCCCATCAGCTTAATACCCAAAATTCCCAGCTGGGGAACTCGTAAGCCAATCAGTGGAATCAGCAGCTGAGGTGGCTACGGTGAACAACGCAAGGCTGATGATTTACGATCCCACCACCCACCAGCATTTTCTAGTCGACACCGGAGCAAAAGTATCTTTACCACCAGCCTCGTCTTCAAAATTTCCTCTTTCTCCTACTGACACTACCCTCCATGCAGCAAATGGTACGTCCATTAAGGTCTATGGTGAACGGTCTTGCTCCCTAGACCTTGGCCTTCGCCGAGTTTTCCGTTGGAAATTCATTGTTGCAGATGTGGCATACCCTATCCTAGGTGCCGACTTCTTAGAGCACTTCAACCTCTTGGTTGATATACCTACCTTAAAGTGTCTGGTGTTCTCCAAGTTTTCACGTTGGGTTCCATTTCCGTTGTCAATTCCGACATTTATAATCCTTTTCTCAATATGGTTCGCTCAGATTTTCCTGATCTTCTTCGTCCTTGTTCTTCTCTACTGCCTGTCAAACATGATGTGCAACATCATATTGAAACGACAGGACCTCCAGTTTCTGCCCGTGCTAGGCGTCTCGCTCCTGACAGACTTCGAGCTGCGCGTGCAGAATTCGAACATATGCTTGAATTAGGGATTGTCCGCCCTTCTAAATCTGCTTGGGCGTCCCCTCTTCATTTGGTCCCTAAACCAAACTCTCTGGATTGGCATCCGTGCTCAGACTACCGTGCATTTAATGGTGTTACTGTCCCAGATCGGTACCCTGTTCCGCACATCTAGAATTTCAACTCTAATATTCATGGCTCCACTATTTTCTCCAAAATCGACTTAGTGGGAGCATTTCATCAAATTCCGGTGGCCTTTCAGGATATCCCAAAGACGGCGGTGATAACGCCCTTTGGGTTATTCGAGTATCTTCGTGTGCCATACAGATTGAGGAATGCCGCCCAAACGTTTCAACGTTTCATCGATACAGTTCTTAGCGGCCTACCCTTTTGTTGGGTTTATATCGACGATATTCTGATAGTCAGTACTTCAGCCGAGGAGCATGAAGACCATCTCAAAGCTATCTTCATCCGTCTAAATGAGCATGGTATAATGACTCGTATACAGGCCGATGCATCCAATTTTGCTATTGGGGAGTGCTACGGCAGTTTCAAAATAAACATTGGGTTCCCCTTGCATTTTTCTCTAAAAAAAAAAAAAACTCCAACCGCCTGAGACCTGGTATAGTACCTTCAGCCGTGAGCTCCTCGCCATTTACAATGCGATCCGGCATTTTAGATATTTATTGGAAGGTCGGGAAATCCATGTTCTGACCGACCACAAGCCGATAATCGTTTCAACATTTCATCGATACAGTTCTTAGCAGCCTACCCTTTTGTTGGGTTTATATCAGCGATATTCTGATAGTCAGGACTTCAGCAGAGGAGCATGAAGACCATCTCAAAGCTATCTTCATCCGTCTAAATGAGCATGGTATTAGAATAAATGCCAATAAATGTGTCTTTGGAGTTTCTTCTTTGACATTTTTGGGCCACACCGAAACAGTAGAAGGCATAACACCTTTAGAAGATCGTCTGTCTGCAATACGTGAATTTCCATTCCCTGAAACTCAGCGAAACCTTGTACAATTTTTGGGAATGGTTAATTTTTACCATCGGTTCATCCCAAGTGAAGCCGCTTTACTTGCACCACTTTCTTCACTTATTAAGACCAAGAAGCGAGGGTTGTCCACCAAAATTCCTTAGACGCCAGAGACTCTTGAAGCATTTATCGCCACGAAAAATGCTCTTGCGGACAGTACTCTCCTTATGCATCCTAAAGAGGATGAACCGACTCGTATACAGGCCGATGCATCCAATTTTGCTATTGAGGGAGTGCTACAGCAGTTTCAAAATAAACATTGGGTTCCCCTTGCATTTTCTCTAAAAAAACTCCAACCGGCTGAGACCCGGTATAGTACCTTCAGCCGTGAGCTCCTCGCCATTTACAAAGCGATACGTCATTTTAGGTATTTCTTGGAAGGTCGGGAAATCCATGTTCTGACCGACCACAAACCGATAATTTTCGCCGTTAAATCAAGTCATGAACGGCATAATCCGCGTGAAGCTCGACATATGGAGTACATCGCCCAGTTCACTTCTAAAATAAGGCACATTTCAGGAGTGGACAACGATACTGCGGATGCTCTGTCACGAATTAATGTTCATTCCATCTCACCACTTACATCTTTAGATTATGAAGCTTCGGTCGAGGCTCATGAATCAGAAAGTATTTCACTCTCAAACGACACATCTCTCCAGCTGAGACGAATTACGCTTCCGAATGTGTCCAAACCTGTTCTTTGTGACCTTTCAATAGGTTCTCCTCGTCCTTTAGTTCCACAGTCTTTTCGTAAAATTGTTTTTCTTACCTTCCATTCTTTATCACATCCTGGAGTAAAGGCTCACAAAAGTTAATTTCTTCTCGTTTTGTTTGGCCTGGCATCAATTCTGATGTGAAAAATTGGACCCGCGCATGTTTTTCCTGCCAAAAACACAAGGTCCATAAACACACCAAAGCTCCTCTCGGAAAATTCCTTCCTCCTTCGGAACGTTCCGATAAGGTTCATATTGACCATGTCGGGCCGCTTGCTCCTTCAGAGGGATTTTCTTATCTCCTCACCTGCATTGATCGCTTTACCATGTGGCCGGAAGCTATTCCATTTCCGGATATCAAAGCAGAGACTATTGCGAAAGCTTTTGTCTTTAATTGGATCTCGCGCTTTGAAGTGCCTTCCACCGTCACCACCGATCAAGGTAGACGGTTCTTGCAATTTCTTTTTAAAGACCTTATGACACTCCTAGGCACTTCTCGAGTGCGCACCACTAGCTACCATCCTGTCTCGAACGGAATTATCGAACGGTTCCATCGTCAGTTAAAAGCATCCCTTGCTTGTGCCATGGAACACGAGAATTGTATTGGGAGGGATGTGGTAATCTGTAGGTAGGTATGTATGTTTAAAGTATAAGTCCATGATGAATGATAGTCAATCAGGCTGGAGAGTACCACGGGCTCTCGTGCAGGTGGGTTCACTTGCCTTGAGCTCGTGGTAGCCTGAAGGGCAGTTTTTTGTCTGCCTGGAGGGACGGCATATGCCCTTTGTTGGTGAGGTCCGCTCTCAGAAACAAAAAAAAAAAAAAAAAAAAAAGTCAATCAGGCCACTTTGAAGTCGGAGGACGTACAGGTATGTAAATAGAGTCTTTTTTATGTTTGTATCATATTGCGTTTATTGCTTATATTATATATATTTTTTATGATTGTATAGCTGAGGAATTGTGAGATGAGTGATCGAGGGAATGCAAGGTGTGTGAATCAGAGTTGGGGGGGGGACGAGCTCAACTGCTAAGATCATTGATCACTATCATTTCTTTCTGTTTCTTCGGTTGTTGCTTTACCTTGTTTCTTGCTACTTCTCTCGCGGCGCGGAGCTCCGAATTTCCCAATAGGATGCAAGGAGAGTGTGTTGGATGTTAGCGTTTTTTTTTTTGACTTGTTGACTTCTTGTTTTTTTTTTCTTAGGATATACCCCAGTGCTAAGCACAGTGGTTTCTACCAGAGGGTATACTTTTTTCTGTTGAAAATATTGTTTTGTGACAAGCATAAATTTGAAGAGAGACGCTTTCACGCTTGACGAGAGAAAGGTAATATATGATATTTTTTTATAGTTATAATTTATTTTATTTTTATTGCTTACTCCTTTATTATTGATTATTATTAATTTTTATTTATTATTTTTATTGAGTAATGTGTATGAAGCGAATGAACGATAAATTTTATAGGTTCGTTTTTTCTATATTTTAGTTTTGGTTTATCGTCGTTCAAAGAGAAGGACCTAGCTTGTCGCCTGTCAGGAGTAAGGTAGGATATTATCATATTATATTATATTAATATTATTATATTCATTTATGCTTATTCTTATTATGCTTATTTTTATTATGATTATTATTTATTTGTGCTTATTATTTATGCTTATTAATATTATTATTATTCTAGTTATTGTTAGGATCAGTGGGTTTGCTTTGGGGTGAAGAGGGTCAAGGGTTACGAAAATTACCCATTAACGAAAAACGAAAAAAAGCTGGATGATATCCAGGTACTATTTATTCGTATTTATTGTTTTCAATTTTATTATTATTTCTTTATTAATTTATTATTATTATTTTTTTATTTTATTTAATTATTTTCATGTTGGCAATGTTACTTGAATATATTGGACGAATTTTTTTTAATTTAATTAATTAATACGAATTTAAGGATAGTAATTTTAATTTATTTGATTGATAATTTGCTATATATTTTCTATATATGTTTATTTTATTATTTATTTTTGTTAGTTTTCGCAATGGTTAGAATGATTTATTTTTCATTCTAGCTTTTTTTTTGGTTACTTTGCTTTTGTTGGGAAGAAGTCTGAAACGTGAAATGTTGACTGAGCTTAACCAATGTAACACTGTAAATTCTGTATATAAGAAGAGGAAAATGCCCTGAGGGTCTGGAGATATTCAAGAATACACTAGATAGGGGAATTTAGATATAACTGAAAATAGAAAAAAAAAACTATTCAATAGAAAAGAAAAGGATTTTACTTTACCAAGAATTTATTGGAAAATTAGAAAAAAAATATAAATGAAAATTGAAAAGCAATGATTTGCGGTTTAGAAAAAGAAACTTAAAAAATTAGAAAAAAAGAATAGAAAAAGAAAAATTGAAAAGCAATCAATTGAAAACTTTGTAAATATTTGTGTAATTGTAGTGTTAAGGACTTATATATTGTAGGATTAAGGTATTTATTTAATTAAGTATCGGATGGTATCAGTGTCAGATTGTATCGGTATCTGCATTTGATCATAGTAATATCGTTATCGGACTATATTAATATTGAGTGTTGTGTGGAGAAGAATTAGTTGTTTTTTTTTTTTTTTAATAAATTCTTATTGGTTTTGTTTGTTCGGTGTTTTTTTTCTTCCCTTGTTTTATTATTCCGTTAGGATAGACTCACGACTTAAAACAA
This sequence comes from Trachelipus rathkii, assembly GCA_015478945.1. Classification (NCBI taxonomy): domain Eukaryota; kingdom Metazoa; phylum Arthropoda; class Malacostraca; order Isopoda; family Trachelipodidae; genus Trachelipus; species Trachelipus rathkii. The sequence continues at coordinate 14,401 of JABUQX010006049.1, forward strand.
ATAGTGAGCGGGATCGAACTCACCACATATTGTGGAGAATCGAACCCACCACAGCGTTGCCATTAGTTCTCTTAGGAATTCGGTCCTCCCTTAAATCAGATCTCAACTCCACTTCTGCAGAGCTGGTTTATGGAACTACCCTTCATCTTCCTGGTGAGATCTTTGACAGCACGAGTCCTCTTCCTGTCGATCCTAATTCCTACATTCCTCGTCTAAAGAAATGCGCTTCCTCATGGAAGCCAATCCGAATCGCCCAACAACAATCCATCCTTACATTCCTTCTGACCTTACTTCTTATTCTCATGTTTTCGTTCGCATTGACTGTCACAAAAGGCCTTTCTCACCCAAGTACGAAGGTCCCTTTCCGGTCCTGCGACGTTCACCAAAATTCTTTACTGTCTAACGACCAGGTAGAGAGGAAGTCATTTCTATCGATCGACTGAAACCTGCCTTTTTGGAATCAGAACTGTCGGATCACATTGATCTTGTTCCTCCCTCTCCAGGTGTTTTTCTTCCTGTATCTCATACTCCGATTCCTGTGCCTACCGTCCCGGTTTCTTCTCCTTCGTTACCTCCAGTTTCAAGTCTTCCTGACGTCTTACCTTTTTAATCGGTTCCTCCTTCCAGTATCCTACCTCAATCTTCCGACTCATGACTGGCGTCTCAACCTAAGGAGTCTGCCTTACGGCGGATACCTCGAAGTACCCTTCTTCAGGTTTGTTTTCCGGCTCAACCCTGCACATTTTCGAGATATGGCAGGCCCATTCGGGCATCTCAAAGGTATCCTTTGTGATCTGTCCTCTGACCCTGCCATTATCTCTAGGGGGAGTACTGTAGGGGTTCGCCCGTCGGCACTGACTTGTTGAGGTTTTTGGTTGTGTGTTTTATTGAGGTTAATCTTAAGGACCCTGTTTAGTGTTCTTTAACTAGCAATTTTTGTTTATATGTGATAGGTTGTAAAAGGATCCTTAGGAGCCTCTTAGGGGTCTGCCCATTCCTATTGTTTGTCTTTGTTGTCGAGTCGTAACACCCTTGTTACGTGTTCTTCTTTGAGACCAACTCTGTCGATAGTTCTTCTACTATACTTCTTGTAGTTTTCTTTGCTTTTCCGTACACTGTTCTTGAAGTTTCTTTTAGTCATTTCCTAACCTACCTAACTATTTATTTTCGTTACTAATTTCTCTTTTCTTCTTCCCCACAGACAAGGAATTTATATTTTAAATATAAAGAAATTTTATCAATTAGAATATTAAGTAATATTTACAGTAGCTGGAAGAGGTGGCTTCTTTTCCTTTACCTTTAAGTTGTATCTTCCTTAAATCCTCTTATGAAGTTATAAGATAATTATCATTGATGGTCTTGTATTTCATCAATGGCATCGTCCAGACTTATATTCCTATCCTCTATTTAATTTGGATCACAAACTGTCGTGAGCATTCTGGATATGTCAAGCATAACAGGATATGAGAAGATATAGCTTTACTATATATAAATTATATTCCATTGTATTTCCATATTATATATGCATCGTTAGGGCAAAAGCCTTAGTAAATTATTGCCTGATTACCCATTTGTAATTATTTGTAATTTTTTAATTGAATTCATGTTAAAATATTATAATTTCATTATTTTATGTATATATAATATGTATAATATCATGTATATATAATATAATCGTAGTACATATTACATAATACTAAATATTTACACCCAAATCCTCTGGCTTGATTTTATAATCAGGTTATGTTTATAATCTGTAACCCAGCCTTCCTACTAATAAAACTTTCATTGTTATAAACACTATAAAATTTTCCTAGTGTTGTAATTTATATATAAATTTTACTAATTAAAGGCAATCACGAAGATAGAAGGTCGAGTAGACTGTTTCCTCCACCACATGTAAGACCCTAGCGTACTCAAGACTTAATCCCTTCAAATCCACCAACGATTTAATTGCACCAGCCACCTTCCTGCCATTCACAATTTTCTTGCTACACTCTGCATCATCCGTTCCCTTTTCATCCAACATATATCATAGTAGAAATATTATACTGTGCATATACCCTAAATATTTAAACTCAAGACACTTGTTCCAGCTGCTCACCATCTAACATAACTTCACACCGAGGACTGTCCTCATTGACAACCATAACCTTACACTTATCTACGTTTACTTTTAAACCCCTCGTTTACCCACACCCCGTCAAATCTCTCTACCAAATCCTCTCAAACTCTCTTTCAGATTCACCACACAAAACCAAATCATCCGCATATAATAGGTAGAGCATCCTCCATTTTCCATCATTCTAACACCATTTCCTGCCACCCCCATTCTAATTCTTTCAAATAACCCATCCATATAACAAAATTGGAATAACCAAGGAGACCGTAAAAACACACCATTGCCTCACTCCGTTATTAAATATTGAACCAATCACTTTATTCTTGTACTCTTACAACCCGCTTAATAATAATAAAATAATTAATATATAATAATTAATAATTATATATATAATAAACAATAATAATCCAGGCAACATATTACTGACCACCATTTATCCACATATCATATACACTAATAAATACCACACCCCTCTTCTAGACACACCTACAGACATCACTTACTCTACCTACTCATGTCCCTATGTACCGACAAAAATCGCAAGTTATACCACAGCACATGCCTGTGGGACGGAGGAGAAAAGAAATTGACCCACAATCGATAAACATGTCCGTTTGCTGCTATGTTCGGTCTGCCCATAGAAACTCGACGCATAAAGCCGGCTACGGTGCTTGCAGGTAGTTGGAGCCTTGGAATCTTGCCCCAACTTACTGACCCTACTCCTCGTTTGCTAGGACAGAATGCCTTGATCGCAAGGCTCGGGACCATCCGGTCCTGGCACCAAAATACGGCTGAATCCGACCGTACAACGCCCCTTCCTCTAATTATTCAGCGCTACGAAATATGTGTGAATGTATGAGTGTACATGAAAAATTGTCAGAGGAATATAAAATCGTGAGATCGTCTGTTCAACCAATAGCATTTCACCTTTCAATTCCCCTCTCTCTCAAGAAAGGGCAACATCTTTTAATTTCGCTCCCGCTTGTGACTGACACAAGAAGATGAAAGGAAACCGTGATAATGAGTGGTGTGGTGTGGTGCCGTGGTTCGTCGAAATTTTACTGTGTTGTGCTGGTGTGGAAAGGAAATCAGAGAGGAGAGAGGCTAAGGAGTTTTGCCAATTAGTTTTTGACATGAGTGACTTGTGACGCACCCTGCCCCAGTTGGTACAGAGCGAGCACCGTATAGCTGTAGACACTTGTGTGTTGAGCGAGTCCCAGAATTTCTAAATGTAGTTAAATTTAAGATTTGAAAAGAGGTCAAGGCAATCACTAAACAACCCCTGCCCACACATTGCACCAAGATTACACCTACCCCCCCCACCGGTCAGTGGTCGTGACGTATGGATCCATCCCTATGACAGCGGAAACCAACTCGTCAAGGAGAAGTACGATATTTTTTATTTATGGAATATAATCTGAAAATGATGTGTTGGATGGGCAGCCGTTTCGATAAGGGAAGGTGAGGTTTCATTGATTTAGATCTTTAGTCGTCTGGCGGGACCCCTTGCTGGTCTGGACTATCAGTGATCAATAAATGCCATTTGTAGATTATATAAACAGGTGGTTTGGTTCAAAGTGGCGGCTGGCAGGCAAGCAATCGGTAAGGAACGTTAATTGATTTCTGTGAAGAGAGGAAGGCGGAGAGTGTAAGTAATAACTTTACTTTAAACACAAAAGGAGTATCATATAGATATTATACAGAGCTTGGTTTAGAAAGAAAATGCATATCGAAATCAGTGAAAAGTATGATTTGATTTTGTTTGTTTTGGTGAAGAAGGACAATTGTTGAAGTAATATGTTGGAAGTGTATGTTAAATCCCCAGTGATTTGTCGCCACCTTAAGGGAATACGTGATTATCGGCACCCCTCATCATTATGTCCTGTTCAAGAAGTTTCCTTCAAAATTAAGTTAGAAGGGCTTTGGAATGCCGAAGAGGATTAGGTTGTACGGAAGGAAGTGGTTGCATATGGCTACAAAAAATAACGAGTGAGACCAGTTAAGTGAACAAAGGTAATAAGAGACTAAAAGGTAGTATATGATGTGCTGATACAAGATCTACCATTGAACTCGAAAACTTCTCAAGAAACCAAATCTGGGAGCAAATGAAGGAAAGCAATATTATTAGCAGTGCCAAAAAGAAGTATGTTGGAATGTAGCTAAAGTAAGAAGTAAGGAAACGGAATCGAAACAGTGACGTGCGACCTGGAAATGAAGAGCGTGATGCAAGCGGCTCTCAAAGGTACGTAAAACAAGAACGCGTGGTGTTGACCTCGTTACTCAAAAGAAAATGATGAAGTATCAAAAGAAAGAAGTTTGGAATCCCGATATATTAAGGAGAAAAAAACAATACTAAAAGAGTGTCATAAGTATGGGGAGGAAAGAGTGTTAGTAAATTGAATCATTTGGTTTAATGTCAGAGGATATGAATGAGAGGAACTGTACACGAGGTGTCGCCAGGTATGCCTTCGCGGATTAATACTTGGTAAGCTCTATCTGGAAGGTTAGCGCAAAGAAAAAGGAGATTCCCTTAAGAATTGAGAACGTCTGGGGAACGCTGCTCAAGAAAATAGTGAATAGGGATGTGCTATGCGTTTAACTGAAAATGAGATGCTAGCCCTTCGCGCGAAGGAAGTATAATGTGAGGGCAGTGTTGGACAATTAGAACACATCAGAAAATCTGTATAATTCGGCCGCCAGAATAGGTTAAATGAAGAGGTGATATGTGACACTGTGCGCTGTCGGTTGACTGTGCAAGACAACGCGGAATTAGGTATATTTTTGGGTGGGAGTGAGTTGTAATATTAGCGAAGGAGGAGGTAATGGTTATGAAGTGAGGAAAGTTAAAGAAATAGGTAAATCTGCCGGTATAGATTGAAGTATTACTGGGATGAAATGAATCTAAGGAACGGAGGCGACGGTTGATGTGCCACTTGATTATGATTTGGAAGTTGTGTAATAAAGTTGGTTTCAATAGAGAGGCCTTATAAGTTCCCACAGGGGATTGGAGGAAACACAGTAATAGCATAGCCCATTAATGAACGACAAGAATGAACGTATGAACGAACAATTATTCCAATTGATAATGATGCGTTAATATTGAAAGTGTTGTAGGGAAGATATTTGCTTGTATTTTGGCTAAAAGATTTGGTCGAAAGAGGACTGAAGGACTGATTGGTTGGAAGAACAAGGTGCGTTTAGGAGTAGGACCTATAGAAGGATTGTTGTGCGAATTCAGATCCATATTACATTGAAAGGCAAATGATTGAGGGAAATATGGAGGGAGAAGGAAGAAATAATTGTATTTGTAGGTTTAATGGCATTTGCACCCACGTGGTCTATTTGATCTGTGTTAATAGGGAGCTCCCCTTTTTTATATGACACCGGTGTTGTATGATTTAAATGGTGTTGGTGTCAGGCTTTCTCGAAATGGTATCAACCTAAGTATGTATGACAGATAGCTGAGGCGTGAGTGAATAGACAATATCGTTATGATGTCAAGTGGTGATTGGTTTAATAAAGTATTTTAAATAGCGGAGTAGAAGTGAAAGCTAGGCGGTTGTGTTAATTCTCCTGGTTAATTCAATTTTCATATGGATGGGGTTATGAAGAGTTAGAGAGCAAGAATAGATTGGGAATAGAAGAGGAAACGGATTTGAAATGAGTATGATTAATAATATGAATGGAAGAAATGGAAATGAGTAGAAGGTTGCATAACTACCTATATAATTAGAGGGTGATAATTGGTTGTTGTGTGACGAATTCTTTGAAGAGAGTGGAATGAGAGAGGAATTGGTATTAGAATGTGAGAGAGAATTATGCGAGGGTAGTTGTAAAAAGGATGGGTTTGGAAAGTAAACGTAATGATAAGTGGAAGTTTAAAGGTATATGGATAGTCGCAGATTAGAGGACTAGTGGGTCACTCAGTGTAAAGCTTTAATATAGTTTAGATGCGTGAGACAGGCTGGAAAACAAGTGTGCTTTGAAAAGGTGATGGTTAAATAATTTATGAAGGCTATAAGTTGGCAAAAAAGAAGGGAAACAAAAGTTGATGCAGATGTAGTAGAAAGTTGTATTGGTGAATGGCCACTTAATGGGAGGTGAGCGGTTTAACCGCTTATGCCCCGTGGTGCAGAAGAACACCGGGACTACAAGGATCCGAACGTGTGGTGGCCGGCTACCAAGACCAAGCGGCCCACCCAACGGCGCAGGTGCGAAGGTCAAGGTCTGCCCTCCAGAGATAAAAAACGCAACTAGCACTACGCCTTCCGCAAACCCACCCGTCTAACGACAGGACGGCCTGGCAAACGACCGTAGCCCACCGAGGGCGATTATAAGTATTTAATATCAGCACGACATAATATAATGAAGTCTTAAAATAACATTGCGGAATGTAGAATAAAATAGGGACTAGAGTCTTGGAGACAGCCCTATAGTCTAATAGAGGGATAAAAAATAATATGTTATAGTTACACTCTGTGGTTATATGGACAGAACAAATATAGTATGTGACACTAGGGTCTGAATAAAAAAGAAATATAGACATCTTGAAAGTTCATATGTGGTTCAGAATGGACCAATCATAGGGAGCTCAGGGAACCAAGACTGCTTACGGCGCGGGCTAGCGTGTGACAGCGAACTTGGTGAAAATGAAGGAAATGAACTGATTTAGAGAGCTGTGGATGGTGAACCAATATCGCCCACCTTGAAAGGGTGGTAAACGAGAGAATTAAGAGTGAGAAGTCCCATGTCTGAGGGATGGTAACCGCTTGCGTCTATGTGGAAAAGATTGAAGAATAGTTGCCAGTGTTAAGCGGAGTATAGTGGCGGGTAGTGTTGGGGAACCGGACACCGGGCTTGGGATGACCGAAGAAAAAACGTGGAATTGAGGCATCGGAGCTTAAACGAGTGTTCTGACCCACCGAGAGAGAAAATGGTGACGGTCTTAGCCAGACGCGGAGGCAATAACAAGGTGCCGCATTCAAATCTTAGGAGGAGAAATGGAAGGGGGGTTTTTTTTGAAGCGTGGGCTCATGGGGTTGTGCCCCTACCTGCCAAGGGGATTGAACCCTAGCATTGACAGATTTATACATAGTGGGCGTCTCGTCCGCGGTCACCTGAAGCTCTAGAGGCTAGAAGAAATTTTTCTTTGACGCGCACGAGTCCTTACTAAATTAATTGTACAGAAGGGGCGGTAAGGCTAGTTCTTTTCGACTTTTGTTTGTCATATTCTTCTACTGCCTTTTTTGTTTCCGATGAATGATACGCACCTTACCCCCCAGTCTTGGGACGAGAAAAAGGGATAGATGAAGCAAGAAAGATTGCCCCGAATTAATAAATAGAGGTAATAATGTAACAGGAACCTACCTTTCGTCATTTTCAAGTTTCGGTATCTTGCCAGCCGGATATTTCTTTGAAGATTTGACATTTTTTACTAAAAACTCTTAAATATTTTAGTTTCATACAAAATAATAATTTACTAAAAGGAGTGGTAGCTGAGTTTAGGTCTCGCAAGCACTTATTTATGACCTAGGACTGCTCAGGAATGCCTCGAACTAGTGCATGTTTGCGTACCCCATCCCCAGTTCTGGGAAACTAGGGGTTAGCGGATGATGATGATGATAATTATGCAAGGATTTAGCTTAATCTAATTCTATATAAATTTATGGCAATGAATTGGCTTAATACCCCTATGAAAAAAAAATTAAACTCATAAATGGTCATTACACTATATTTCTGAGAAAAAAGTTAATCAATAGCCTATAAACATTAACACCGACAATAAAAATGGAATTTACAAGTGATTTCAGTAGAACGTTGAAAATATTTACCAAACAACTCAAAGAATTTTTAAAATTGAAAACTAGCTTTAATTTTTTTTTAAATATTCACCCAATTTTTATGAAATTCTCAGAGTTGATATAATTGGGCTCGGGCCACCATTACCCCACCCACACATTTGAAATCCGTCTACTCTCCAAAACCGCTACTCTCAAACTGAACAGCCGGTTTTAATTAATTAATAATTAATTAATTAATAATAATAAATAATAATAATTAATATCCAAAAATAAAAGGATCTCAAAAGTAGATTTTTTTCACAATATTTGTCAGAGGGTAGAAAATTGTCATAATTTAAATTTGCTCACTCTTTACTGTTATCAGAATTTTCGGGAATTTTTCAAAGTAAATACAACTTTATTTAAGGCATTTGCCTAATGTCCAACCATTTTTATCTCTGAGCACGTAATTGTGCTGGTTTTTCAAATTAAGAATGGCATACCAAGAGGTCATATAGTTAGGGATATAGAAAATGCCTTAAATAAAAGTTGTGCAACTTGTTCAATTCTATCTACTCTAAAAATTTAATAAAAATAGTTAACAAAAAAAAAATCAACAAAATTTGAATCTCTGCCAGATGTGGAAAAAAAAATCTACAATCTACAGAGAGATTTTTATTTTTGTTTTTGAATATTGTTAATAGCATAAACCAAAAACTTTTATTTAGTACATAACTAACGATTGTTGCTTTTGTTTTTATAGGGGCATTCGAATTTATCTATCCCAGATGTCAAACTTTGTTATATAAAAAATGCCTTAAATTTAAGTTTATATCCAACACGAAAATTGCTTAAAATTTTTAAAAACGAGTAATAAATTTTCAATTTCAACAATTTTTTTTTTTTGTAACAAAGATTTATAAATGTTTCAATTTTCATTGAAACATTTATTAAACAAAAGGTTCTTAATCAAAACTCTATGTTAGGCTACCATAAATTATTCCTTTTAAATTTTTGGGAATGAATATAATAGATTTAGCCATATTAATATTCAAAGTTCAAAATTTAGAAATTACGAAGAAAACATTAAATCATATAAGCTTTTTCAGGATGAAAGTCTACTTTTGAGTTGTCTTAGATGTTGCCAGCTTAGCTAAATATTCTCTCAGTGAAAACATAGATGGAAGCAAAAGCATTTTATTGCAAGGTTTAAAAGTTTGATGTTATGTTTCATAAATTTAAGATACTTAGTGGACGGTAAGCGGTTAGTACTTATAAAAATAAGACTACGACCCCCGGGAAGAAGGTATGTCTAGCAGTATAAAGCATGTTATTAAATGAAAAGCCGGCCGGTATTGTATAATTTGTTATATAAATTACTTGTTTACAGGGAATTTGAAAAATGTGCCAAAGGCATCAATAATAAATGGTACATAGGTAAAGGACTGCTCTGGCTGTCGATATTTCTAACCTCCAGCCGAAGCCAAAAGTTTTAGGTCAAGACATCCGGCATTCTGTTAAATTTGTAGTTGGAGTAAAAGCTTAATAATACTACATTAATTATAGTAATTAATTATTAATTTATAATTTTGCCAAGATGGAATGAAACTATAAGCAAGAATATAATTTTATGTTTAAAAAAGAAATGTACTTCTCTCATTAGAATATGAAACCACCCTATATGGAGCTAAAAAAAGTTTGTAGAAAATAGGAATCAAAATTATATATCTTCTTCTCATATAAACTTTGCTCCCACAAGATCCGGAAAAGGCTTCAATAGAACTGCAATCCTTTTGATACCCCCTCAATCTGGCCCAAACCTACGTCCTGAATCCGGATCCTGATTGACTACCACTCGCCATACGGCAAGTACTTGCATACGCCTGATTATTCGCTGTCAGAAGAAAACTTGTAAGTAATAAGTCTGTCAATAAGAGAAGCTGTAATAAGAATGTATAGCCTAACAAACTCGACTTAAAAAAACAAGACTGCATTAATGATACTAAGACAGGTAGTATGGAATAAATAAAAATACCAATAAGATTATGTAATCTACTACAATATCAACAATAAATATTTAAATGCTTTAAACATATGATTAAAATATATTAATTATACGGTAACTATAACTATATGAGGAAGGGTCCTTAATATATAATAACTATAAACGTTATAAATATAGTATATATAGTATATATAATAGTATATATATAAATTAAAATTATATAATAATATATATATAGAATACATGTAGCTACTTAGTAGGTATAGGAGTATAAGCAGTAGTGATAGACTCCCCTATATATAAATACATAAAATATATTATATATAGCGCACTCCGCATGGAGACGCAGAACGAGCGTTGAGTTCAGCCCCGCGAGTCATATGAGGAAAGGACGCTGGTAGTTTCAAGAGTACGTTTATCGTGGTTCAGCAGTGTGAGTTTGTACTACCTCGGGACAAGAATTTAAACTCGACTGCGCAACACGTTAACTGCATGTGGCGCCTGTCTGCCGGATAGCCGGCCTTAAAAGTGTACGACCTTTCCCCGCCGCTGGGTCATGTTGGTCCCCCTGATGCTACCCAACTGCATCAGGAGATACAAGGCACAGTTTCCTAAAAGGTAGTATATATAAATATATATAATAGGTGATATATATATTTATATATAATATTATATTATATATATATATTATAAGATATATATATTAATAAGTCCGTATCCTCGCCTGATCACTGTACCTACTCCGCTATTACCTTTCATCCCTACGCCGTCATTTATACGTAGCCAAATATTATGATATATAAAAATAGGATAAAATATATATACTAAAATTATATCACAAATAATACTATTATATATTATATCTACTATAATATAAAATATTGTATCATTTAGCATACTACTAAATAAATATATGATAATTTATATATATAGTATTATATTATATATATTTATATATATACTATAGCTATATATATATATTAAAAGTTATATAAATATATATAGGTTAATAAATATAATATTTACTACATATATATATATATTAAAAACTACCTTTTAACGTGCGACGTGCATTATCCCCTATGCAGGGTATACTTAAAGGAAGGTAACACGAGGAAGCGTGGTACCACAGGAAATCGAAACTTTAAGGGGCCGCTATCCCAAACTAGACGCCTTCCCAAACCAACGTGTTTGCAGTCAGGTTTTAATTCTTGCCCCCAGGTAAGAAACGATAAAAAACCCAAACTCTACGGCGAGAGATTTGAACCATATAACTCATCAATCCATTATGTTACTCTTTAATATTATATATTAATATATATAATATAATATAATATTATATATATATTATATAAAATATAGATTCTTTAGTATAATATAATATATATATACATCTTTATTACTATGTATATATATAATCAATATATATATTATATATGGGATATGGTCCGGAACCAAAGTTTCCGCCTTGAATAAACCTCTGGACTCTCTAGGTGTTTAAAAAAGTTCTGGTTCCTGCCGGGTATTTTTACTCCGGAACTTTTACAAAAAATGTTTGTCTATTCTTAAAAAAAAAAACCAAAATCCCCAAAATTGAGATATACTCGATCAAGATTATTGAATTCCCAAAAACTCAGACACTATTAATAAAAGTTTTGAAGGCATAAATATAGTAATTAAATAATATATTCACTTCATGTAGTACACCTTTTCTTTTAAATTAAACACAGAAAGGTTTATCACATTTCACAAATATGTAGCTATTTCTTTTCCTTAAGCTAAAATACAAGTTTTTATCATCTTTTTTTAAGAGATGAGATGTAGAGTGAAGATAAGAGAGAATATGATGAAGTAGAGAGAGGAGAGAGACGGAAAGAAGAGAGAGGAGCGAGATGAGAGAATGAAGATTGAAGAAGAGAAAATGAAGAGAGAGAGAATTGATACAAGCAAAGGAAGACCTGAAGCCACGAAGAATTTCAAGTAGAAGATATCGAGAAACTGAGCAAATGAGAAAAAAAGAGCATGACTTACGTACCGTCAGAACAGAAGAGAAAGAGTAAAAGAGAAGGAAAGAGAGAGAAAGAGAAGAGAAAGAAAAAGAAACGGAAAGATGTAAGTAGCAGCAGCAGACAAGAAACAGACAGAAATTGAAGAATAGACAAAGAGAAAGACAAAACGAAAGGCTGAGACAAAATACTCAAGCAGATAACGATAATGAATCTGCAGACATTTCAAACAGATGCAAAGAAGAAGGAGATTGAAAGACAAGAAGAGAGAAAAGAAAAGAGAAAGCAGGACGGAAAAAGATTGGGGGAGAGTTAGAGAGAGAGAGATATTTGAGAGAGAGTGAAAGAGAAAAGAAGAGAGAATGAGAGCCAGGAGACGACCGCACGCTAGAGAACAGGGCCTAGTGTGGACGCAGTGGAGACCAGAGGCGAAGCGAAAATCAGAAAAACGAGAAGAAAGAGAAAAGAGGGAAACGAGAAAAGAGAAGAGAAAGAGAAAGATGAAAGAGAAAGAGAGAGAGACAAGGAAGGAGGAGAGAAGAGAGAGAGAGATAGAAGAGAGAGAGAGAGATGAGAGAGAGAGATGAGAGAGAGAAGAAAAGAGAGAGAGAAGTGTGAGAGAGAGAGAGAGGAAGAGCACGAGTAGTAAAAAACAAAAAGTTGCTAAGAGTAGCCAACTGAGACCGTATATATAAATACTATATAATATTATAATACCTATTCTGGACAATATAATATTAAGTATAATATAATATAATTATATATATATATAAGATATGATAATAGGGATATAATATATATATAGTATTATTATATAGGTAATATAAATATATAGTATATATATATAGTAAATATAGTATAGTATAATATATTATATAATATAGATATTTTAAATACTATAAAATATATATATTGGGATTGTTAACCGATACCCAGAAAAAGAGGGCAAAAGATTACCGATTACCGTACGTCTTATTTTTTATTTACGTGCCGGATCACCGCATACGATACCCTTTACCAGTTATATATAATAAATACACGAGTAATAAGAGTAGAACATTGGGGCACTGGCTACGCAACCCAAAAGGGTATGCAGTCCCTGTAAAAACAATAACTTAAAATAGTCATTTATTATTCATATTTAGTTGTGCCCAAGTATATTTATTTTATAAAATTAAAATAGTTCATTTTAGAGAATAATAATTGCAAATATAAATATTTAATAAATTTTTTATGTTTGGTTTATTTAAAAAAAATATTTCCATTTCCATTTTCAAGTACGTATTAACAAAGTTTAGCTAGCTACAGCTTTATGTATTTAACATTGATTACAATTACAAGAAGATTCTTAACTAGTACAATAATAAAGAATAAAAATAATGAAAGGAAAGAGATAGAAAAATTTCACGCCGAAAAATTTAAATAGTAAAAAACGCTATTACATCAACATGACATAATAGAAATACTCCTTTAAGATGAGATAGATACATTCAATACTCAAATTAAAATAATTCACCATAATTTGTGATGCAAAAACATTAAGCTTTCACTAGTATTCCTTTATGGGGTGTTTACATTCTCAAGGTAGTTTGTACATTCCTACCAACCTTACACTATAAATACGCTCTCATCGACTGATTGAAGGAGGTGCTGGATCTAATTTATATTGCCGGCAAGACACTGATAATAATGAAAACCATTGGCCATTTCATGCCCACCGCATGAAAGTCTCTTCATGTAGCAGCATACTCATGTGTATTCGTAGAGGCCTCATCTTCCTACTTTCACAGACTGCAAAAATTTGAATTATCTTTGCTCCTTGAGGACTGTCTCTTCAAGTTTTTACGATGAGGTTCCCTGATGTGATTCCTTTGAATGTGAATGAGAGGTCAATGCAATTCGGCCGTGAACTTATAGCAAAAGTCGTAACACTATGCCCGAATCCTCTCATTCAGATTATGTGACAATGCCAACATTCGTCACTATCCCAGCTGCTGTCCTGCCAGGGGTTGCATGATAAGGCGGTTCCACTTCTCTCTCTTTTTTTTTTTTTTTTGTTTTTTTATTTTATGTCAAGCGAGCAAAGCTCCCCTCTGGTTATGCTATATTAGAAGCATTCTAGAGTGGTTCACAAGTCGGAAATGGTTGCATTCTTTGTGGGTTTCATTCTAGCTAAGAATTCCTTAATTAGAACCTATATGTGATGTTTATTTATTTTGTTACAGTGTTCACCGCCGCTCACGGGCAGATACCACTATCAATTCAAGGAGTATGTGTTGAACGCCTCAAAAATCCATTGGTAATAGTAATAGTAACATTATTAGACACTATCTTAAGGCTTTGTAAAGGAAGGAGCTTACATTTGCGAGTTTGAATCACAGGATGATGGCACAGAGAATTCCACAGAACAGAGGGTGGCAGGAAGAAAGAAGCACCGCAGCGAACCAGTCCTTGAGTTTTTTATTAACATCAACTTAAAAACTCCACTGTGTCCGACACGTACGCACCCCTCCTGTGCTAACGAGGCGTCAGTTAAAGGGGTGGACGCGAGTGGATTAGTTCCTCGAGCACTTGCACTCGAAGTACCTATAGAAAAGGGATAAGGCACCAACATCGCGCAGCAAATATAAAGGGTCAAATGAACTAGAAAAGTACAGGACATATTATAAGTCTTTTGGCCATTGACTCGACCCTATCCAAAAGCCCAGATAACCAGAGCCCCCGTCCCCCCACAGATATGAGAGCAGTACTCCATTACAAGGGCGGATGAGACCTTGTATAAGCTGGAGAGTAACTGAGAAGAGGAAAAAAAAGATCTTTCCGCACTCTAAAACATAACCCTCCTCCAGTTCTTTAGTAACATGGCCCCGGCTGTCCTAGCATTTCAACTGTGATTTGAAGGAATTTTCAACATTTTTTTTTAACTGTTTACTTGTTCAAGGCCACATGTATTTATTTAGTCCAAAACAAGGAGAGACGATTGGAGAGAAACCTGTCTTTCGAAAACGACGCATACGCTAGATTGTAAAAGTTTAAAGGTTATGCTTAAAGATAGAAGGTATTTTGGAGAAGTTGGGTTTTTTAAAAGCGTTAAATTTCACAAGCTTGAAGACGACCCGAAACCCTGAAATTCTATCCAGTTCAGCCTTCCAAATTAGAATCGGTGAAAAGATTAAGACTAGAGGCAGAAGTTTAGAAGTTAAAGATGGAGCAAAATTGATATGGAGTTGAAGAGATGAGAGAAAAAGTCAAGTTCATCGACATACGAGTGAATAGATGAAGAACTAATAGAGAGAAGATTCATTAATGAAAAGAACAGGAAATAACAGCGTATAGAGACTAAGACAGAACCCAAAGGAACACCACTATTGACAGGAAAAAAGAAAGTCTCCGTCCATCAACAATACAGGCCGACATGAGCGATTTGAAAAGAAAAAGCTAGACATAAGTAAGCAAAGAGAAGAGGAAACCCAAAGGAGGAGCTTGGAGAGCAGTGACGCGTACCATACCCGGTCAAATGCTTTGGATTATGTCAAGCGACCACTTCACACAATCTTCCCGTATAGTTCTAAGGGCGGAAAAACCATAAATCTGTTAATAAATAGGAAGTTATATCGCCAGTAGATCTCGAGCACGAAAGCCGTACTGGTAATCAGAAAGCAGGGGGAAAAAAAGAGATTCCAGATGATCTATAGAAGTGAGAGTTTAGAAGGGATTTCAAAGATCTTAGAAAAGGAATACAAGTGAGAAAGCTTAGTAGGGCGATAGTAGAAGGCATCAGAGCAGCATTTATTTTTTTCGGAATAGGTTGACAATATGCGCGCTTCCAACAACTGAGGGAAATGCTAGTATGAGGCATAGAGAATATAGTGAAACGAGGGGCGGGGTCAGCACGGAAGCACACATACCTCAAAACTCGGAGAAGGAAATGCCATCCGGGCACCCGCCTTCCTAACGTTCATAGAAAATTCAAGGAGCTCATGCACCAATTCAAATGAAATGACAGGTAAAGGCATAGGACACCTGAGAGGAGAAGAGAGAAAATAAGACCAGATCGTCCAGGGTTGAATTAGAGGAAAAATAGGAGGAGCAAAGAGATGATTGGCCTTTTCAGTTGGAGTTTAACAACAGAATCATCGAGCGAATGAAAGGAGAAAAGATGATTTCAGGAATATAGTTAGTAGATCGTTGTTTGGCAAGTGAGGCCAGAGAGATTTGACAGTAGGTCGAGAACCAAGATTGTGTCAAGAACGCATTTCGTTTAATGAAAAGTCCGCTTATGCTCGTCGGAAGGAAGTATCCCTTAGCAACTGATAGTCTAGCCTGAATGGAAAAATTGGCAAGGGAGATGGATAGGCGAGAAACGAGAATTTTTCCACACCCGATAAGCATGGTCTCTAGCCTGAATGGCCCCAGGAACAAGCCACGATCGAACCATGGAATTTTGAGGAGAAAAAGAATTAGTTGAAGAGATGGAATTGAACCTGCTCATCCCATAACAATTACAGTTCCCAAACTTATCGGCCCAGAATTTGAAGCGTCTTAAGAGTCAAAGCAGACACTTCAATTAAAGTTAGAGTAGAAGTAACGCAATGCCCCCCCCCAATCGGCCTGATCAAAATGCCAGAAAAACAGAATAGTTTCAGGATGAGATGATTGGAGAAAAAGTATTTAAAATCTAAATTGTAAGATGTATTTGTTCTATCATGATATTACCGATAGGAAAGCGAAGGTAGGTATCTTGGTGTATTTATAGAGAGAAAAGGACCTAGTAAAGAGTGAAGAATAGGTCAAGTATGTTCAAAGAATCGGTTTGGCGGACAATCCGGAATGTGTGTAGGTATATTTAATCAGGTTTGCTCCAAACGATCTTGAGAAAATAGCTTGAATGATTCGGCTTCTACATCAACACCAACCTAAAATCAGATCACACGAGACCAGACGAGGACACAACACAACCACAACACACAATTCAGTTACATTGCAACCCAATTAAACAAACTAGAAATCACACATAACAATAACAGGCGCACCAGTATTTGAAACCCCCAATAAGAGAACGCAACAAAATATTTAACCATCTCGTGAGAACCACAAAAACCAACATAGTACAACAAGGCCTAAATTCACACAAACACAGGCACCATGAAACAACCAGTTCGCCCTTTAGACCCAACACCCGAGAACAGTAGCAGAAAGCATAAAGAATATTGTTAGTAGAAATGGAAGAAAATTTTAAGCCACAGAACATCGAAGTTAGGAGATTCGAGATCTCGAGGACGATGGTTATAGGAATGTTTAATGATGTGAGCGTAGGCACCGGATGCTCCACCCTCAAACGGAAAATTATGCAAATAAGATTATAGTTGAATATATTAAACGAGTTGAAGGATGAATTCTTACCATCTGAGAGTATCAGACAAGAGCATAAAATTAGGTTAGAGTCCATGTATGGAGAAGGTTACGTAATTTCCAGTGGTTGCAGATGCCCTAGAGTGCAAGCTCAGTTGATGTGTAGGTAAAGCAAAAGATAAGCCACGCCTGGCAAATCTTGCTATCATACACGCACACGCACACGCCACAAAATCACACCAATAACACAAAAAAAGAAAAAAAAAAAAAACACACAGACAGAAACAACAGATAGACAAAAACCAAAGGAGAAATGAGCAATAAAATTTATTTCGTAAAACTACAGAAAAGTTTAAAACGATCAAAAGCCCTATTGACTGCAAATATCTAAAATATAGAGAGATAATCCAGAAAGGTTAAAAGAACACTCAACGACACAGTGCACACGCTCTCCACGAAATTGTAACAGTACATTATAATAAAATACTACCCAAGACAACTCAACAAAAGTAATTACATCTTATTAAGCTCCGATAAAGGCTGTCCAAATTAGGTGTGATAGTGACAAGAGAGAGAAAAGTTGGATAAAGTGTACAGTAAACGCTAATAAATCTAAGTGAAAAAGAAATTAGGAAAAAAAAATTTATTTCATATTTGTTAGCTATCTATATCGAATAGATTTATTATGAATCTAAAGTTTCTCATAAATTTTTCACCCAAAAAAGAAAGAAGTATCGGCTAAGTAGTATCGGTCCAGTTTAACCTGATACCGATACCATCAAAAATGGGCGATACTTACCGATACCGATAATATCGGTAACCATCCCTAAGCTATTAAATACACCAATATGATATATATAATATATATATAGATATATACACATAACTATTATATTATACGTATAATTAAGTAGAATATATATAATATAGTATAGTATAATATGTTATATATATATACCAGTACTAACAAAATAATATAATATATCACTAATATATAAAATATATATATATATAGTATAATATACTGATATATATCTATATAGCAGGTATATAATATAAGTATATATATATAGGTATATATATATAGTCACTGATACTAATACAACAATAATAATATAATAGAATACAATAATGTAATATACTATATTAATTAAATATAGCACTAAAATTATAATATACCTCATGTTATAGGTACTACATATATATATATATATATAA
Source organism: Trachelipus rathkii (assembly GCA_015478945.1). Lineage (NCBI taxonomy): Eukaryota > Metazoa > Arthropoda > Malacostraca > Isopoda > Trachelipodidae > Trachelipus > Trachelipus rathkii. The sequence continues at coordinate 32,884 of JABUQX010006049.1, forward strand.
TACCGTATAGAATATATATATATATATATATATATATACGGAGAATATATATACGGATATATATATTATACGTTATATTAGTATAAAGCGTATCTACATATCAGTACCATATACAGCTATATATGATAAATATATAATGATATATACTATAATGCCACCCATATATACCCATATATATATATATATATAATATAATAGTATATATATAGTTATATATATATATATATATATATATACCTAATAGTATATATATATAACTATATAATAAATAATAGTTTTATAATATATAGTATATAAAGCGAGTAATATTATATATAAATATAATTATAGGGTTGGAAAGGAAAAAATAAACAAGCAATGCTTTATTTTTTCTTCGAAAAAAAACAGGTTTTTCATGAAAAAAAAAACAGCCTTGAAAAAACAAGTACACGATTTTTTTCTCTCGTCTTTTATTTTTTAATCAATTTAAGTTGCTGGAATTATCATTTGAACAATTTTATTATAAGTTCTAGCAAATATGCTACTAATTTGGACATTTTTTTGCGGTTCCAATATTCCATTCTTTATCAAAATCCTTAATTCTGTGTTAGAAATGTTTTATGTGTTTTACATAAAATATTTATATTAGTTAATTAGAAGTTTTGAATATCTGTAATATTTGCACTAATGATAAACGTTAAACTTGTAATTTTCTAGTTTAATCTTTCAAGGAAGATTCTATAAAGGAAGATTTATAAAACAGACTTTAGAAATAAACCATGTGCAAAAAAAGTCGTACACTGTGACTGGTACTTTTTAAGGAAAATAAAATGGTAGCAAAGGCACCTCGCATGAAATGCATCTACTTTCTCCGAAGACCAGACAAACAATGATCTAACATCTATAAAGAAAGCATACCAGCATTAAGAGTCCTGTTACATGCCCCTGCTCTTCAACCACTGTACATTCTCACACTAGATACTTCATACACTCTGAGAATCGAGACTTTAATCAGTCATATTCAAAATTAATAATGTGAGCTGTATCACGCTGGATGAGCAAAGTTGATAATGAGGCTTGACAGTAGTCACAGCCCCACGAGTATCATACTAAGTAGTGACTGAGTACTGGGGGATTGGACTTAGTGATTAGTGAGATCAAAAAGTTATATTCCAAAAGCCAAATATGTAATTTATTCATTCATTACATCCTTTTTCAATTTTACAATCTGTTATTTTCAATTTCAAACTATAACATCTATTATTCCAAATTATTTCATCCCTGACTAAGTAACTTTAGAGTTTTGTCATTCAGGCTCATTCTTTAGTAATTTATAAATTCTTACTTTAACCTTTAAAGTAGAAATTATAAATATGATTATAATTGAAACAAAATGTAATAATAATAATGTAAAATAAGTAAGTAGAAGCCTACAAACATCAGTCTGCAGGCTACACAACCTACTAAATTAAAATTGTAACGAAAACGATTGATAAAATATAAAGAAAGTAGGTCTATTTATATTATAAACAAGTGGTAGAAAGTATTTGTTAAAATTTTCAGGTATACTCCATTTGTTTTTTGGAAAATAAAATTGGGGATACTCAAGTGAAAATCATATTAGACCTCTTTATATTTTTAAAAATACATTTAATGAAAAAAAACGAAAAAAATTGAAAATAAACGAAAAAAACTGAAAAAAACCAAATTCTTTTTTCCTGAAAAAACATTTAAAAAAAAATAGTTTTTTTTCACCAACCCTATATAATACAATATAATTATATAATATATATAATATAGTAAGATATAATAATTAAATATATATATATATATAATATATATAATATATATATATAAGTTAATATTATATATATAATATTAATAATATAAATATATGATATATATAATATAATATATATATATATATATAATTATACTTCTTCTTCATCATGCCTTATATTTTCCCAAGAATGGAAGTAAGGTGCGCGACGGGCATCGGAAAAAAGGAAGCCAGTTAGAAGAACATGGCACTAAGATTCGGAAAAGAAAGCCCAGCACTTACCGCCCCTCAAGAGTACATTAATTAAGTCAAATTAGTGAGAACTCGTCAAAGTCAAAAAAAATAAACCCTAAGCACTTCAATGAAGAGAGACGAACAGCGAGATGGACGAACAAACACAAACCTCCACCATAATGAGTAGATCTCAAATGTAAGGCTACAACACACTAAGCGCAGGTGGACAACCTACTACACCATATACCAATCCACACCGCGCAATTCACTAACAGAGATAAACAAACACCTTCTTCTCGCCTCTACCCCAAACTCACATTACTCTCATTCAAACACCATTCGCTTCTCTGACAATCCAACATCCAAATATCATCATACACACTGAGCACCCTCACCAGCCAACGCAGACATCACCAGAAGTTCCAACCACCAACTCTCACCACTAAATAATACCAATCCCGCATACACACCAAAGACCTCATCCACTAACTCAACTCTCAATCCCAAATCACTCACCAACCCCATCCACTCAACTCACTCTTATCAATATACCTAACAAACTCTCTCACTATTACCCAACTTTCCTACACACAACACCCTTCCAACAAAATCACGTTCCAATACACAATCTCACTCACACATCTTCACACATCCACTAATCCTTAACTCACACGCCAACACCCAACCGACATTGTCAAACTACTGAATCACACCTAATGACACATACCCATCTATCCACTTACTCACTATCCAGAACACCATAGATCTCACACTAATATATAAACACCACATCAACCACAAACACAAACTAACCAAATACCCTCATAGAGTAAACAGAACACTAACGAAACTTAAGCTACCCACTTTAAATCCTCACCCAACGACTCTCTAACTTGCACCAAGCCACCTTCTGCCAATCCTACACAAACCAAATAATATATAACATAACATAACATACAGCTTCCCGGTTCTCATAGTCTCAGGACATTACCCTGTAAATATTCTCAAACTCAGTACACTATGTTACTCCAGAAGCCTAACTGAAATCAAACCCACTCTAACACATAACTTACACACACGCCAAAGCAAGTGTCACCTCAATCAAACACCAACACAACAATTACTACTATCCACACGTTAACATATTCCAAGACCCTCATAACTACCACAACAAACACACAACTAGAGCAAAATGCAAATCATACCAATACCACCTCTCAACAAACTTAACTTCTTCAGATTCAGACCAACAACCAAACGAACCAAAATACAACACGACGAACAACCAATACCATAAAAATAAGGTAGGCACACCCCTCATCTCCATTCATCACAAATCTAAGTTGTACAAATCCAAGGAAGGCAAATCCAATTCTTACACAATAGAGAGCACAAATCCAAGGTATACAAATCTAAGAAACCCAAATCCAAAATACACAAATTCACGGAGGACAAATTCTAAGACAGTTTTAATCATAAACCAATCATCAATTTGAACCCGATTTATTCTTATACACGCTTGTCACATCGTCATACATACTTTTGAACTCCATTCAGAAGCCTACCACAACACAAAGTATATCACTAACACCTGCATAAACTTTCCTATTAACTCTTATCATACGCCTGTTGCAAATCCATAAACCTAATACCAATTTATTCTTCTTCTCCCTTATTTTTCAATCATTTGCTCTTTCAATGTAAAGATTTTGAATCCACACAATCCTCTACCACTTCCTAACGCACCTTGTTCTTCCCAATCAGTCCTTCCAGTCACTCGACCGCACTCTCTTTCGACCAAAAACCAGCATATAGCTTCCCTACAACACTCAATAAACTTTATTCTTTGAAATTAATTTCTACAGTTCCCTTTATCTTCCTTACCCTTATAAAAGGGTACTATTATATAATCCCTCCAATCCCTTGGAACTATACCCTCTATAAAACGCTTTATACACAACTTCCAAATCCAATCAATCACCTCTCGCCTCCGTTCTTGTGATCATTTCACCAGTAAATTTCATCATATACCTGCAAAATTTACCATTCTTAAGCTTTTTCACTCTACCCTATTACCTCACTCCCTTACGAGATACCCCTCATGGCGGGCGCCAAAATAACTTATTCCGTTCTAAGCACCATCAAAACCCCACAACATATTCAACTATCACCCTCAATTCACCTTATGTTATTCATTTGTGCAGAATTTCGAAGTGATATATTCTTTCCACACTCCTCTCACCACGTCCATTTTCTAAACAACACCGTTACAATTAGCGGACCACCCAATTCCATTATTCTCCCTAAGCAGATTCCCTTATTCTCATTATTCTTAACCTTTTCGCGCTTCCTTCCAGAACCACTTTTCCTATTCCCTTGTATCCCCATTCATCTCCTTCCAAACTGTTTTCAGTTACCTCTTGTTTTCTCCTACGTATTACACCTTTTTAGTATTTCGTTTTCCTCCTTATATAAATTCCAAATGCATCTTTCTTTTGATTCTTTATCATTTGCTTTTAGTACATTTAATCACGCTTCCTTTTTACCTTTATCCGCTTTCATCACCTCTCATTCCACCACTTCACTGTTAACATTCTTACTTCCTACTTGAAGCACATCCACATACTTCCTGTTCACTGCTAAAACATTGCTCCTTCATTTGCCCCAGATTTGAAATTTAGTTATCAATCTTGTTCAGCATTCCAAAACTGTTTTACTTAGCGACGTCTTACGATACTATCCTAGTCTGCTCACTTAACTTCTCAGCGCTTTAATAGTTTACCCTATCTCTGCTCTCCCTTGT
>JABUQX010006050.1:0-30000 GCA_015478945.1 Trachelipus rathkii
AGTCTAACGGGTTTCACAAAGTTTATAGGCAAGTTGGGGAATGTCATTTTTCTTCTTAGGGTGAAGTCTCTGAAAAAGTTTGTCTTTTATTGTGGAATAGTATTTCGAATTTCCGGAATGAATGCCTTAGGTTCATTAATGACCAAATTAAGCCAATGGCTTACACGTGACAAATCATTAACCTTTTTATATTTTTTACCGGCAGTTTCTTTTGAAACTCTATGCTCTTTCCTGCCATTGCTGAGCAAACGTTGTACTCCTGATCAAACTCATAGATACGGATCCAAACCTTCCTTTTCTCAAAACAAATCAATCATTTTGGAATAGCTTTACCATCCATCCCATCAAGAACTTCAAACCCCAGAAATTCTTCTCCGAACAGTAATTTTTTTTCAAGTTTGAAAGCTATATCTATAGATAATTGTTCATTTGCCTAACAAATCCGCGGCATTTCATCGGCCAATGTAGAGTTTACACAAATTTTTTTGCATCCGCGACATCATGTTTTTTTGTATGATAATTCCCACAGATTGATAAGTTTCATTTTGAAATCATCGGAGACCTTCCAGAGGGCATTCTTTTGTCCTTGATATGTTTTTTTTCAATTCGCTATCATCACTACTTTCTATTAGATTGTTTAATCATGAGGTCTTCAAAATTTACCTCATGCAGTCTTATAACCTCTTAAAAGTTATGTCACGGTTCCGCAGAACAATTATGGTGCTTCAAAATTGATGTAATATTTCTTTTAATTTCTGCAATTGTAGCTGTATTATCAACGGGCACGAACCTTTCGTGATTGATTTAGCCAGGCTTTGGAAGCTGCCGAAATGTTATCGACATACTGAGAGTTCTAGCGGAGAATTCTGTCAGAAGAAGTTAGCTGTATAAAAGCACACAGCTAGTGTGAAAACGAAAAGACATTAAAGATCTTTAGGAAAAATGTAAGTTTATGATACGCTGGTAATTTGAAATTATTACTTTCAATATCTATCTATTGATGTATCTTTTTTTTTCAGTTTCTTCGCTAATAAACCCTTAAAATCGTCGTCTGGCAAACATATAAGGTTCATTTTTTTACTTTGCCTAAGATTTAGGGGGGCAAGTGCCCCCTGCCCCCTGTATACGCCCATTAATATTATATATATATTATATATATATATATATATATATATATATATATATATATATATATATAATATATCTATTTATATCTATAAAAAAAATATAAATATATATAAAAATTAATATATATATATATATATATATATATATATATATATATATATATATATATATATATAATATATATATATATATATTATATATATATATATATTATATATATAAATATAATATGGCGATAATCTATGTTAATTTAAACTTGAAATAAAAGTGAATTATCTCCTTTATAAGATAGCAGTTAGGAATGATCTCACTTGTTTATTTTATATGCTAAAACTTCTTCTTCTTGTTCACTTTCAGCATAATGTTAATAACCTCCTCGCATTTATATTGTGTGTTATGCATGAACACCATTAATTAAAGCCAGTTTTGTAGTCCTTCTTCCCATGGGAGAATGAGAAGTGTTTTTTAAACCTTTTTGGAGTAGATAAATATTTTCCGTGGTGCTGCTTTGTGGGCGAGATCGATGCTAATCTTCTAAGAATTCAAATGGGACTCTAGAATAAATTTATTTACAAATTTCGCAACCTTACCAATTTAGTAAATATGAATCTATGACTCACAACTTCCTTTCCAACTGGTTTGAAAAATTCATCAGAAAAGTAATTGCAATGTTTTAATGTCTTTTAAATTTAACATTGATTTTGACATAGGAGGATTCTACATTTATTCATTAACAAAGTAGAAGTTTATTTTTAACAAATGGATTGGATCAATAGATGTTTTTGTCGAAAATCTTTTAAAGCAAGCTCACATTTTCAATTATGATGTAGGAGCATTTTCCTGACACCAATGGATGGAGACTGTATTGTAGTACATAATGACGATGACGGAGAATAAAGTTGAAATCATATTAAACTTTCAATCTAACCCCTTCAATAATTACAATATTTCACAGATTTGAGGTTTTATGAAAAGGTTCAATTACTTCATTCATTCAAACTCCTCTACAAGATTTCAACTTGCTTTTAAAAATTTATCTAATTCTTAACTATCCATAATGCTTTCCCATTCCACCTTGTATCAGACACATCGTGAATAGCTTTTGCTCATTTTGTTATGGGTAAATATTTCCTATTTTATTCTTCAAAATAGGTGTTTGCCTTGTTAACCTAAAATAGGGCCAGTTGTTTTCACTGTCAATAAAGTTTCTAATTTGTTGTACTCCACATGAATGTGAACATCAATGAACAAACCTACAATACCATTGTGTATTATGGACAGTTTGAACACCTCCAAATCTTTCCTTCATCTCTGCCACACCATCAAATCGTTCTCTAATCAGATTGTCACCATTTACTTCAAACTTCGTTTTTGCCTCTGTTAAGATCTCCTTTTGTAACTTTCAACAGACACAAACCCCAAGAAATTTCCAGAATCATAAATCATGTTTTCCTAATCTTCTATTACTGATACTCGATATTGCTGTTATCTTTTATTATAAATTTATTCTGGAAAATTAAAATTAAAAACTCACATAATGAAAAAAAAAATTTGATATTGTAAATAATTTCAGACTCGTCAACATCACCTGGAAGCGGAATAATATATATTATATATATATATATATATATATATATATTATATTATATATATATATTATATATATATATATATATATATTATATATATATATATATATATATATATATATATATATATTAATATATATATTATATATATATATATATATATATATCTATATATATATAATATATATATATATATATATATATATATATATATATATATATATATAATATATCTATATATATTATATATATATATTATTATATATATATATATATATAATATATATATTTATTTATATATATATATATATATATATATATATATATATATATATATATTATATATATATATATATATATATATATATATATATATATATATATATATATATTATATATATATATATTATATATATATATATTATATATATAATATATATATTATATATATATATATATATATATATATATATATATATATATATATATATATATATATATATATATATATAATAATATATATTATAATTTATTTTTTATTGATATTTATTTAACCTCACTATATACTCATTAGAGATTAATAAATAGGTACAGATGGATAACAGCATCATATAGAATTATACTTAAATATATGATTTTATCATAACAATAAACATTTAAATTTGGTCAAAAAATATATTATCTATACTATTTATATACAATATTTATAAACTCATATATAATTCATTTTATATACTATAATTCATCAATTAATGACAATACAAATCCATTACCAAATTCAAAACTAAACAATTCTATTCACTCAATTTTTAAAATTATATGACCCAAATGAATCGATTTACTCAATCGATATATTTTGATATAGACTCAGATATACTAAAACCTATATACAAGTTTCACTCATATGATTTATATACATACTACATCATATTTAATTCTCTCGAGAGTTCTCTGCTGACTCTGATGCGATAGAAAATTTTACAAATATAACACTAAAACTATATATACTATTAATCTAACTTTAAAAGTTCATAAATTGGCTATAAAACTAAATGCCTCTGCAAATGCCTAAGCCTGAATTGCGAAAAGGGAATAAATGCATAGCATTTCTTTTTTCTCAAGTAATGTTATGGTGAATTATCACCATTACTTGTGAAGTAGAGAGAAAGGAGATATAGCTCTTTTGAACAGCTCTGGTCTTGTGAGTGAAACGCCTCTAGTACAGTATAATATTTTTCATATATCGCAAGAGAGTATTACTTGTGAGTTGTTATTAGCTATATATGTACGAATTCATACTCATATAAGTAAATTTTTGCTGGAGGTTGGTTTTCTATCAGAGAGTCAGGTGAATTACTGCCTTCCATACATATTCCATCACGATTAATGAAGTAATTACTAGATACGAACAGTCTATAGTGCCTACATCTTCTCTCCGTATACAAATGTCCAGACTTTACGTCACATGTACCGTACAGTAAGGTCTACCTCGTCTTATTTACTTTGAAGGACTAAGAGGAGTTTTCGCTCATATTAGGGATATTGAGTTTATACTCTTATATACATCACATTTAATATTTTTGCGTTCATTAAATAACAATCAGCACGCACTCATAATATAAGTGAAGGTTTATATTTGTACATATTATTTGAAACTGTGCTTAATACTAGATAATATCAAATCTCTTAATATATAATATTATGCAACACCTCAATCAGGAGCCACCCTTGCTGAGAGTCAAAAATCTATTTGCTCTAAAATTTTTTCACTGATGAATAGTGAATTGTGGAGACCCACATCGTATTTCTCTGTAGGGAGTAGGAGTTCTAGAGTACTAGGGACTTGATATTTTCTCAGAGGTGTTTCACTGAGTTTCCTTCCTTAATGATATCAAATGTAGCTTCAGAACTCATTAAATTTTCTAGAACACACTTTAACATTTTCTTCTCGATCACACATGTTCAAGATATTGTCTCTACGTAGAATTTTCCTGTATAGTCTTAAAGACTCACTTCGGTTTTTGTGTTTATATTATATACAATTCATAATTTCATTGTGAGATAGGTTATAACGCCTAGTCTAGTGATATAAAAGTCGGGCTATGATTTCCCCCGACTAATTTAGAATTAAGTGGCAGGACTTAATTAACAGAGACTCACAAAATCTTAAGAATCGATTCCAAGACTCATTTTTTCCATTACGCATATATACATTTATCACTTAAGATGAGATTCGAGTGTGCTGAGACGATATTGAAACATTTACTATTAGTCTTATCTGGCTATGTAAATATGGGTAAACAGTTACTACTATATTATATAATAAAGTCAAACTACATATATAAATAATTTGTTCTTACTATTAATATTCTTAACAGTATTAATATAACGGATCCTTTTTCGTCTCACTGAAATAACATTAAGTTGGTATAAAATTCATTAACTGTAGATCCTAGATTGGCTATTAAATAGTAGCACATAACATAGAGTGTATTCCTAAGTGCGACGTATGATACTTAAAGTATATGTAGATCACTACTTGTTAGAACGCACTCATAAACCTTTTTTCTCTCATATATACGGAATCGTTCAAGGCAATAATTCTTCCACTTTTTATAGTTGTCTCCTGTCTCTCTCACATTATAGGGGGCATAATATTACGATATTATGAGTATGCTAGTATAACATTATGAGTATTTGTAGTATATATATAAACTTTAAAATAAATAATTGATTTAGGAGCCCTATAAACTATTCAGTTATATATATAGGCCTTATACCTATGATACGAGTATAATATAGGCTTTGTTAGACTCTTATCCTCACATACTGGTTTAATAAATATATAATGATAGGATGTGTGTGTATATTAATAAATTAGTAAGGCTATTTAATAATGCCTATAAAATATTTTAATAATTTAATATTAATATATATAATATATAGTATATATATATATAAATATAATATATATATATAATATATATATATATATAGTATATATATATATATTATATATTATATATATATATATATATATATATATATATATATATATATATATATATATATATTATATATATTATATATATATATATATAAATATATATTTTATATATATATAAATATATATATATATTATATTATAATATATATATATAATATATATATATATATATCATATATATATATATAATATATATATTATATATAATATAATATATATTTATATATATATATATATATACTATATTATATATATATATATATATATTTATATATATATATATATTACTACATATATATAATATATATATATATATATATATATATAATATATATATATATTATATATTATATACCTTATATAGTAGTATAATTATATAACGTAGTCTATATTATTTAATTATAGTTATAATTATATATAGTATTTATTATTTATTTATATTAGGTCATTAAGTATAATAATTTTAAAGGCTATGTATTATATTAAGGTCTATATGGTTATTAATTCAACTATAAGTTTGATAAAATTAGGGAGAATTATTAGATATATATGTCATAAATCCGATATAGAAGGGTTTGTGCACTGAATTCTTTCTGGCCCTCAGTATCTAATAGATAATACAAAATGTATAATTAAGCTAATCAAAGAAGCTGAGGGGTGTAAATAGGTCCAAGCTAAATTGTAACCTTCGAATAGGTTACTCGCTTAATTCAATAGAGAATATACTAATTAAGTTCCAGCCTTAATACTCCTTCACCTTTCATACCATAGGATAAAATACATAACACTATAATATATATAGAGAACAAAGTCCAATACACTGATCTTGACAAATCTCTCTTCACTCAGTACTAACACCAAGATTCACTATTTCTGCTACTCGCTCGCACAAGAACTCTTAACAGCACAGAAAGACAAGAAGGCATTTTAGAGTCTAATAATGGTATTATTATGACTACCATAAATAAATATACACATTCAATATTGAGTTACGAAGTTTTCCAAAGTACTTCTGCTATCAAAATACAAGCTCATATAACTACAGGTTAAATAGCAGAAATAAAGATCTTGCCATTTGAAGGTGATGCCTCTCAATTTAAAAATTTTAAAATATCATTTCCAATCATCTACACTATGATAATATATATTCGGCGAACTCGAGGCTACCAAACACACAGTAACATAACTCATCATAGACATTTTCTGTATATGTATAATCATAGTCTCAACTCTCACATGAGGTATAATATGTCATATTCCTATATTTCAAACGAGTCAGCAAATTAGAGGCATTGCATATATCGGAGAAGTCGCAGAGCAGCTTCTACGTATATTCGCACGCGAGTTGGAGAAGCTATCATGAGATTGCACGATTCTGTTAAGTCACACTTCTCACTCATGCGCTCCACATTCACAATTCTCATCCATCCAAATGCGAGATAAGAAGTTTGAGTTCAACTTCCGTGTGATAAGTATTATTGCACTTTGCTCAACAGATCTTATCATAATATTATAAATATGATTTATTGCTCACGAAGCTAAGTGTAAATGATAGCCAATGGATATTCATATTATCTGTTTTAAAATAATAATCAATTAACTCTATATTGACGATTCATATATATACGATTTATTATATATATTGACTTAGGAATAATAGAATTTAAAGAGAATAATTTATTACGTATATTACATGTGGGTTTAAATATTGTTAATCAATCATTTTGATGTATTTTGTAATAGTGCGGTGATGTACTGAGGTACTTAAAATTAATATGTATCTAATGAGAATGTATGTATATATAATAATCTAAAACCTTTTATAATAATTTAATGGCTATTACTTTATCATTAAATGAAATTAGAATCTTGTAAATCATAAATTATGTAAAAATATAAAATCTATCTAATATCATGAAGATAATATGAGGCAAGTTCAGGTAAATAATTTATGTTATCATTAAACGTAGAGTTTGTAAACGTTTTGATCTCTTTCAAGGATTCATACGCTACATCATCAATAACGAGCTAACATCGACCTATACACTTTCACTCGACGTATCTTCATATAATTCGCGTCGCATCCCACAACTATCTTCTCTGACTGCGCAGATCCGATGACGCTATATAAAGTGATTCCCGCTCTTACCAAAAACATCCATTTCACACTCAAATACACGAACAAATGCGCCGATTCGCTCTATAAAAAAAGGATTATGTGCCTGTCACTCCTCAAGTAATTTAAAATATGCTACAAACCTAGTGTGAAATAGACGCTTGTATAAAACCGTGTGTATACACTAAGCAGTATCCTTGTATACTTCCGGTGTAGTATTAATACAGAGTGCTGTGAGGAGCTAACGATAGTAATATCTACATATATGATGATTTTGCATTTATCGAGCATATATATATATAGACACATCTTAGACCTTCCGGCATACAATAAAGCTTAGCATCATAATTTCTTACATCGCAGTGGATCAGCATAACAGATACTCTATAAGGATAATGGGAAAAATAACATCATAATAATCATAAAGGAGTATTAAAATTACTATCATAACTATAGGATGCAAGTATATTCAAATTCTATCTCTCCAGATAATTGCTCAGTTTCTCAAAGAATAATATAGCTAATTGAGAAATTATATGTGGCGTGTGGGCATTTGAGAAAATATGAAGGATAGATGTATAGTGCACTTATACGAATTAAGCCTGAGCGAGTAGGAGGACGCAGACATCACGAAGTGATGTGATCTACGATAGACCAGTAGAATCAGTTTCATCTATGGGAAAGAATGCTGTTATCCTCTATAATATAGGTCACTTGAGAGATACACATTAATAACCATAATTAAGTTGAGTTTTTATATATGCTCATATATACTACAAATGAGCCATGTTTTGATGGTTTGCATAATAAAATTTTTTATTAAGTAATTGATTGAATATCCTCAATTGTAAGCTACTTAGTGAGATTAATATCCATAAATTTAAATATTAATAAAAGAAGTTAGTTACTAAAACTAGTTACTTCCTTGAACTCATTAATTATGATTATACTTTTAAAATGGTCACATTGATAATTATTGAATTCTGAAGTAGTATAACTGTAATTTTTAAATTAGTGATAATTTTTAGGAAGCCCCTAGTTAATAAAAGAACTATATTATTTATAGAAATTATTATAAATTAATAATTGACTATGGTGACTTACTAAATCTAGGTTAATTATAGGTGTAAATAATTTGGCAAGGTATTTACCCTCATGTGTATTAAATGACAATTCATAATTATTGTAATGACAAGTCCATTATAATATATTAATTATTACAGAGAGTTGTGTGTGACTACTGTTTCATTGAAGAATGACGGTGAGAACATATCAACACTTAGACCGCTGAAAATAATAGGATCCTTTTTTTGAAGATGCGAGAGAAATAACATTAAATTAGTTCGAGTATTTTTTTTTATTTAACGTGATGAATATAAGTAGTTTACACATATCTTGATGAAGAATAATAAAATTTTAATAGGATAAATGTTCAGCATGCTGAATAGTAAGATATATAGTGGGTGTAAATATATCTATTGTTGTGTAATAATAATTATACTAAATATGATTTTACTTTAGATAACTCAGAATAATTTTTGATTATATATAGAGAGTTTGTCTGAGATCGCAGTGAAACTTAATTCTCAATTTTCATAATATTGAAATTCACATACAAAGAAATTATATGAGATCAATTTACTTAAGATGTATATTATCAGTCAATAAAATTAATATTGGTTTTGACTCTCTAATTATATATAATAAGAAATGAGAGTGGTTATCTACTTTAATATATATTTTTTCTTCATATTTGTACTCTCACCTCATAGATCATATAGCATACAGTACTTCATTTTGTCGCTTCTCTCTTACTCCTTCACTTGCTGTACAAGTCATAAGACTAAATGGAGCTCGTGAATGAGGCCGATCGGAGCCGAGCCGGAGCCTGACCCGGGCCGCCGAGCGTGAGACTCTGGAGCCTGGGAAGTATATATTTTATAGATAGTTTTTGCTCATGAAATATACTCTCATTTTCTGTGTATAGAATGAATGAAATTTGATCATATTGGGAGCGAGATATATATGATATAATGTGGCTATGTAAACCTAGAATTATATATCAGTAAGATCTAGTAAGAATCCTTAGTCGGAATCGGATCCGCTGTGAGGTCGAAGCTAGAAGCACTGAGTCGAAGTCGGAGCCGGAGCGGAGTAATGAATTTTTTGTTCTCTAAGAATATTTTTTAAGAGTTGTCTACTGAACTCATTATTCATAAATCAGTGGTAACGAGAACCGTTATTCGTACTATATAACGAGAGCTGTATAGCGGAAGACATACGGAAACCGGAAGGCTCTGAGTTTCCTAATGTACGAAGCCGAAGTGATATGTTCAGAAGAGCTCACGCATGAAAGCCATGCAACGCATCCGAAGCCGGAAGAACAGTGTGAGCGACTGAGAAGGACTTATCACATGAGGGTATCCTTAAGATTTTCTCTATTACGATTAATAAATAATATTGTTTCTTTAGTAGGTATGATATGAAGAGTACAATATTTATGTAGGAGCAACAGTACATAGAACAACATCTATGCCCAAATAGCTACATGTAACTCTTTTATTTGAGGCAATACGGATTAGACCTCAGAAGATTGTATTCGGAGCCGGAGCCGGATAGCCGGGAGCAGGAGCCTGGACGAAACACAGGATGGCTGTGGCATGCCTGAGCCTGTGTAGTTGAGTATATTTTTTCTAATACAAAATTCTTTGGTTAGTGTTTATATAAATTGTAGAATTGACACCAGTATATATATCGTCATGCTAGAATCAAAATGTATTCAAAATAAGATGGCAGAGAAATCTTTATAACCGCTGTCGAGATCATATGATATGAGAGAAGTCTGGAGGTTACTCTCGGAGTTCGACTAGAACCCTAATGCCTTGCGCGAGCCGTTATAAGTCAGAGCGCTGCTTGCCTGATAGTTTGATATGTGTTTCTCGTGAAAAACATATATTATTGTTAGATTTGAAAATTTACTATATGGCAGAAAAAATACGAGGTTTATGGTGCTTGTAAATGCAAATATGATCTCTTCATATATAATTCAGATCGTAAGAATAAACTACATGTGTGTGTGTATCGTGAACCGCGATAGCGGGAGATTCCTCCTCAGTATTTTCCTCGTGTGAGAGTATGAAATTTTGTTGTCTTATAGAGAATAAACAAAATATATAGTTATATTAAGAATGACAATATATGATATAGCGCGAGATAGTATAATGATCCGAGTGCTCATTTGAAAGGTTTCAATAGTGCAGAATCAACAGTTAAGTTTCGGATCCTGGTAGCATCCCAGTAAGCCGTTGATGCTGTGTGTAAGTCGCATAGGTTGACAACATAGAGATGTTATATGATCAGTGCAAATTCACGTTCGTGTTTGTGGAAAATGCTTCATGGGATGAAGAAATCTCTTTCTTTCTTCACAAGAGAAAAGTAAAATATAATTTTAGTGATAGGATGAAATAGAATTTAGTGTAAGAGTCTCTTTCTATGAAGTATCACGTTAATTTAAGATATTTCTAAGACAATGTACATTCATTAATAGTAGCATGAAAATCCTTAAGTCATGTACCACGGAGTTGATTCGAAGGGGAAGGATTTGCGGTCAGACGTCGGATTTCACGGAGCTCGTGAGATGCCGGATTGTGGAGCCGAGCCTCAGTGAGAGGCCGGTACCTGTGGGTGTATGGAGAGTTGATTTTATTTATGCTAAATATATATTAGTTTTTTTTAATAGGTTGCAAAAAATCTAATAATATTAGTGAGCCATGAGAAGACGGCACTGAACCACATATGTTCAAGACATTAGCATCAGCTGCGGATAACACATATTGTCACGAATCGTTGTCGCGATTTGATAGTTGTCCTAGATCCGGTGTGTCTCGACGAGACGGATCTCTGGTATGGCCCCCCCGGTTTTAATATTTTCTCAATGATAAATATTATATTGTCTTGAAATAATGTTAAATTATATTTGTGCAGACCTATAGATACTTTAGCTGAAAAATGGGTTTCATAATATTAGTTGGATGAGAATCCTTATATCGGTAGTCTCGGATATTTTGTGATAGTGGCATTGTAGTCGCGGACAAAGCCTCGGTGTATTAATTCAGGAACTGATAACGAGATTGTAAATTGGATGTCTCTGGATGCTCATACGAAGTATGGATTTATGGTGTATAATTCGAAACCATTTACTCTTTGCTTTATATTTAATAAAGCATGTTTCAGGGGTGTAGAAAATTTATTTCATATCTTGTGATGATATGGTTTGGACATCGTAGACTGATTACCACCTGAACAATTTTTTCAATATATAGTAATCCATGATATACTATCTGAGGTCCTGTGATATTCGTGCTGTGAGACGATCCGACGAACATGGATCCGTGTCCGTGATATCCCCTGTGGTCTATTCGTAGAAGATTTTCATATTTTATAAGAGACTAGTTAAATTTTAGTGCTGTAATTATCTAGAGTAACTCAGATAGTAGCGCCTACGGTAGAAACACATTATAGCTAAAGAGATACTAACTGATTACAGAACCTTAGTCAGCCATCTATCTGGATGACCACGATTAGTGAAGATGCGTTACTGCGAGAAATACTGGAGTATACAGAAGAGCCGGAGCCCTTGGTTGAGATATATTGTTGTTTATTTCATAAATAAATACTCCGCTGTTTAAGGTTCGCTGAATAATAATTTTTTATATAGACTCAATAAATATAATCCATAGACCTGGACTTCTGTGATATGCACAAATCTACTCAGAGAATTATAGTAAGCATGAAATATCCTCAGATAAGATATACAGGTCGATATCACAGTACGGAGATGTACGGGATACATAGATTGAATATGTTTGGACTGGATATATATTTCCAAAAGGAATACTTTTCCAAGAATTGACAAATTTAGTAAATTTAAATCAAGGTAGACCTATTGAAGACCTAACCAATCTTCAAAAGGATCTAAAATTATTTATGGATGATAATAATATCATTCGTACAATGGGTAGAACAAATGGGCACAGAGTATATTGCAATAGCATGGGCAAATTCTCTATATTACGAATCCGTGTAATATACAGAGTCGGATGACGCCAAGGGAGGTAGCTCGTTGAAGCTGGAGTATGATTTTTTTCAGAAAATTATTTTTTTTGTGAAAATATTTATTGATAGAAGAAGTGATGAACAATTTTCAAATAGTGGCAGAAATCTCTGAGTCAGATCCGAAGCCGAAGCGCCCGACTCGGAGCCGGTGTCGAGGCCGGAGCCGGCAGCCGGAGCGGATCTGGGTAATAATTTCTTTCGTGCAACATATCTTTTTAGGGAATTGTCGATATATTATGTACTTTAGCATTAGATAGATCTGGATGAATCGCAATCACACTATTAATTATCAGATGCTCTAAGCATATGCACAGGGTTATATACTGTGTGCCAGTTACTCGTGTGAGTTCACTGTGAGTGAGTCAGGACTGGAGTGTGGAGGGTGATCACACTCCAGGTCGATGCATGGTGGATCCACGGTGTATGGTTATAAGAAAGTGTATTTCTTGATATAAAGAAATAGGTATTTTTAGCGCTTGAAAAGCATTTTATGATGGAGATAGCCCACTAAGTGTGCTGAAAATTTTCAAATAGTGCAGGAACCTTTGATGATCCGGTTCGGGAGCAGGATGTCTGAGGTTCGGATCCGGAGCCGCCCTACTCTTGACTAATTAAAGTAAAAAGAGTGATATGATCTATTTCCGAAATATTTTTTACGTTGCAATAATAACTAGATACATAATCTTGCCAGAGGCCATTAGACTTTGCTTTGACTGCTAGAGATTTTCAATAGTTCAAAAACCTTAGTCAATTCGTGTAATCCGTGAGATCACAGGAACCTCAGAGATGAAGATTCAAGTGAAATCGGCAAGCACTCGTAAATCTTTTATAGATGCCTGTGATCCTGTTTATAATAATTACTTGCTTCAATAAATATATATTATTAGATGAAAATTTATATGTTCACCCCAGTGTATCAGAGTGCTGGGAGTATATTCATTGTGTACATCCTGAACATAAGCTAGACAGAGCCCAATACTCTCTTTAGAGTTGGGGGATTCCGTGAATCCCCAGATCTTTCGTGCCACTATAACGAAGATGCCATCGAAGTCTGGGTATCACATCTTCTCGAATAAATATAAGCTTAGATATAATTAACAAAATAGTCTTATTCTTACTTGGTGTTAAGAAAGACTAGTAGATGTATTTTATAATAGTCGATCTGGTGATTCATAAAGATCGTGTCTCATAGTGACAAAATTATTTGGCAAAGACAAAATTGGTTTCAAAATAGTGCACATTGGTCAGATAACCTTAGTCGGTCACAGCATCTACGAGCTGACAGTGTTCTCCTGAGCCGAGAACACATGTAGAACTCAGGAAGTTAGAGCGGCGAAGACACGCAGTGGTATAATGCTGTGAGGAGAAATAAAATGAGTATATTCCTATATATAGAGGATGTGTTATCACTCTACCGCCTGTTAAAAGGGATTATGTATTGCCAGATACAGTATTTTGCGAGCTAGGAGTTTACATCTATTACTGCCATAGACTAAATAAGACTTAAATAGTCAGGAAATAATGTCTGTGAGCCGGGAGACCGGTTAACGCCCGTGAGCCAAAGCGTAGCCCCAGGATGAACAATAATTTTATGATTTTTCATGTCTCTTTTAAAGGTATCGCGCTTTATGAGTTAATAAGAAATAATATTTACTCAGAGGCTTGAATTGATTCAATTGAAAATATATTAAAATTATTATATTAATTAATATTATTTAAGTCTAAGATATTGATTAAATATATATATAATATTATTTTTTATAATATCCATATCCTGTAATGAGATATCCAATGTTTCTTTCTACTTAATTAAATATAAAATAGGAAAGTTTCCAATTAATTTATAATTTCTAATATAGATCAAAAATTACTTAATATATTGTAAATAAATACTTATATAATAAACTTTTATATCCCATTCTAATTATAATAGGTGAGTTATTAAAATAATAAATAATGAGAGAAGATTAGAAATACTCTATATTTGAGGGCTCTTATAAGAGAATATAAGAAGAGAAAAAGCAGTACAATATAAAACTAAATTCACTTAACTGACTCACTTAAAAATATAGGGTGCTCAATTAGTTAGTTTATTGCTTATAAATATATGAGATCTACTTAAATAAAGCTTTACCATAATATATGATATATTTTTGATAAGTTAGCTATGATATTATGATGTTCATTAGTATATATATAACCTGATGACGAAGGTATTGTATCAGACTGTGACTGTTACAAACAAGGACTATGGAATCAATCAGTTACCATAAAGAATCTATGTGTATAAATCTTTATCTCACCATTATGGAGAAATTCCTATTGTGAACTAACCTCTATACACTACTATAAGCCTATACAATAAAGATAGAACTATATTACTTTACTATATAACCTCAATAAAATGACTCTCCTCAACAAGACACTCAAATAAGACCTAAAAGAGCTGCGGCTGTAAAGTTTCAAAATAGGATTAAAGACCTATTGAAACATGACTTAATTTAACTCTTTAAGTATACTGGAGAAGATTTTGTAAATAAATAAAAAACAGGTATAACATCAGTACTAGGTGTGAGCTTAGTGTTTAATGGATAAGAGAGTTTATTAACAGAAGGATAGAAAGATATTAAGATAGATAGTAAGAAGAAAGAATATATTTGGTTTTTTCAGAGATATATTTATGCGTTTTTTAGATATTGATAAGTTAGAGATGGAGGGTGGCCGAGTTGTTGCCATAAATTTTCCGATATTGAGGTGATAATCTGACGAATTTCAGATTTCATCGGTTATAGTGCTGCACGTGATATTCATAGAAATTATAGATCCAAGTGCCCTTTGTGATTAGATGTGAGATTTCATAAGATATGATAATACAATGCATGCATATGATTATGGCATGAAGTTAGTTGAATATAAGATAAGAGAGGTTTGTAGGAAAACTGATATAAAAATATGGCCGTTATGCAATAAAGTATGTACTAGGCTTTAATCGGTTGTTATGCGGAGAGTGAGAAAGGACACTAACGATTCTCTGTGTACATAGATAATATTCGCTCAGATGTCGATATGTTAGTGAGAGAGAAGACAAGAGAAAAAGCTTTTTTTGCACACAAGCTGCTGGGTCTTGTTACCCTTAAGTAATTTTTTCTATGCAAAGCAGCTCGACTCTGTGTTTTTTTTCAAATGCTTCAATATCCTGGCTGGACAAATGAAGTGATATTCTTGTGCTATTCGTTCACAGATGAGGTTGAGGTTATACTGGTCGGATGCAACACTCGTGGAACGCGACTCGCGTATGTCAGATAAGTGTATCTATTGAAAGTTAGTGAATGGAAGGAAGATTGGCTAGGTGCAATTAAATCCGTTCAGTGGCACTGCAAAGGAACCAATAAAATACTTGCTATGTGTAGCACTAGGGAGTGTCTCTTACCTAGCGACGCGTAATTGAACTCATTAACCTGTGCTAATCATCGTCAGTAGTGATAGATTAGTACGCACTAATCGCGGCTGTGGGAAATATTCTAGAGGTTTACATGTATATGGATACGAGAAAAGTTTGTTTCTATATAAGAGGCAATAACTTGTTTCTCTCTAGCTGGGGCTATCATTTCGAACATTATTGGAATTGGTGTTGTGTTGCTTCTTTGCGTTACATTGTCGAGACAACATCAAAAGTGAGGTCTTAACATATATTAAGATGTCTCAAAACTTGCTTAGACCAGGAACATAATTTATCAATTAATGGATACTCCTGGTGAGGTACGTCTAAAAATTTCTATCAATATGATATATTATATATATATATATACGAATGGTAGATATAAATAATTGACTTGTTGCGATATAGATATTTTATAGTAATAATAAGACTAATGAATGATTTTCACTTACATATCAGCCAGGACTACTCAGAATAAATTCGTAACAACTCAGAAGGTTATCCGTTAGTAATCAATAGTACATGTAGGTAGAGCCTCTACTGAATCAAGTACTCCGAATCTATTCCTAACTTTATATATATATATATATATAGTATATATATATTATATATACTTTATATATATATATACACTAAGAAAATGATATAAAGGTATATAATATTCGGTAAACAGTTATTTCAAGTTCTATATCTGCATTCGATATAAATTATATAGGCAATAATATATATTTGTACAACTCACGGATAACTTTATATAATATATTAATTTAATAAATCCTATAGAAGGGTCTTATTAAAACTATATATACACCTATACCTGTAGAGTGAGACTCATTAACACTAAGTCATTCTGACTAAGTTATTGCTCTCCGTTTAGTTAACATAGGTAGAAATCACCTAATATATTATACCTCACAATAGTACCAGGCCTACGTATATAGGACATATGGGTAAAGTCATAATATATAGCCATTATATCTATAGTATAGCGATATATATAATATTATTGCTAATATATTAAAGACGAAGAATGAAATTTTCACTCTCTCTAGCCCGCAGAGCCAGGACTCGAAAATCCGTCTACAAATGGCTGGTGCTAAGACCTCCGAGATATAAGTACTATATGCTAAATACAGTTTTAATAATAATGGAAAAATAAGTTACTAATCAACATTAGATAACCTCAAAGTAAATTCGACAATAATAAATCCAATAATAATAATAATAATAAATAATAATAATAATAATAATATAATAATACAAATAATAAATAAATTAAAATAGAAAATAAAATTATAACTGTAAAGTTTTTAAATTTGCTGTGATCATATAGATAACTCAGATATCACATAGTCACATATTGAAACTCACGATATCTAAATTATAATAATATATATTATATTAATAATAAATAATAATTCAAATAAAATATAGATGAATATAGATGATGTGTTAGTGATAACCGAATAATAATACTCTAGACTACATGTGAATAGATAATGCGTTAACATATCTCGGACTTATTTCTTTTATATGGTGGTGTGTACGCTCTCATAGGAGGTTTTTGAAAGACAGGAATTTTCTACCGACATATTGTCATGGAAACGCACAGACTTGTGAACAGTCGAGACATGAGCAAAAATATGGATTCAAATATGCTTTGTATTGCTGTAATAATATATCAATAAATTTGGTCAGCAATAATTATTTAAGCACGAGAAGTTATAAAAATATCCAAATTTTCTTCATTCAAATTCACAGTTTGAAGTGATGTTCAAGGCATTCTAGACTATGTACGGAACTTCGATATCCTTACAATTGCTATCTATCATTGCGAGTTCTTGCCGTTCAGTAAGGATTAGGGGGGAAGTGCAAGACTTCATAGCAAAATCTCACACGCGCATTATGCCTCTTACTCCCAGTAATTACCGGGGATCAAAACAGACCGCTCCTAACACTAGGAGAATTATTAGAAGCTATTTTTCGTGATGGGAAGTTTCCAAAATTTCTGTAGATACTCTTTTTACCTCATTTATCTGGGTTGCTTTGAAGGACTACGAAATACCAATATATATCGAATACAAAATCACATATAGATAGGTGTTGTGTCGTGGTTATACGCTTTGATCAGCTCTCTTAGGGTGGGAGGAGCATAAGCGGGCAATATCTCTGTTCTTATGTTGTCTCTTTCTCTGTGTTACTTTGTGTAGGGAGAATTTAACCCAAAGTCATCAAAATGGCCGACCTATAGAGAGAACAACAACAAATTCTTTGACTCTTTGTGTTTCGCAGGATACATTTCAAAATAATTTGCTATTTTGTGAGCAGATAAAAGATAAAACTCCAATTTCATCACGCTTTGCTCGCTCACAGACTCTAGGAATATCCTTATGGTGACTAGAAAACCTTATTTGAAAGAA
The DNA here is from genome assembly GCA_015478945.1 of Trachelipus rathkii. NCBI lineage: Eukaryota > Metazoa > Arthropoda > Malacostraca > Isopoda > Trachelipodidae > Trachelipus > Trachelipus rathkii. Next base: position 18,815 of record JABUQX010006050.1, read on the forward strand.
ACGTTCACTGTTTAGGTGATTTCATTATTTGTAACAAAATTTTACCAACCTATCAGGTCATATACATCATCTTCCTCTTTTCTTTACTTCCTTCAAAATTATTTAAAACAGAGAATGTCAAACCATGGCTGACACCATCTGTTCTCGTGGATTCTCTTCCCCGTCTCTGGTGTTTCCTACTCAATTTAATCTCTCTTTCCTCAACTCACGGTTTTTTAAAGCCCTTTGCGTTCCGTCTGTATCGCCCCTTAATCAATAGCGATATATTAATATTTTGCACGCCGCTATCAGTTTTGAAATTTTTGTGTTTTAGCACAGCTGTTATATAACCTATGTGAGCCCCTTCGGTACCTTGAATAGGAAGCATTTTGTTGAACAACACATAGTGAAGCGGTCGGTGTGTTGGCGTTGTTGTTAATCTTTTAGATATAAAAAAGAAAAAAATGATTAAATAAAAATATAATAATATAAATTATATAAAAAAATAAAACTAAATCAATGGTTGTCAACGACTTAAGTAATGATTCCACACTCATACTTAATTTTAACACACACAAAACATTTGGAAAATCTGTTACTCGTAAATAAGATATTGTTGTTTCCTGTGTGTGTTTTTTTTTAGAAGTCTTGCCTGCTGACCATAAGATTTAATCACAATGCACTTATTGGATAAAAATAAGAAATAACCATAACCTTATTAATAAATTTCTCCAATCATATATAGAATAAAGATTGAGTTGGATACATAATATACGCATTTCATGGGGCTTAATACATATACGGTCATCTTTACTAAGGTGTAGGCTCATTATATATATATATAGGGTATAATCATCAAGTAGACCTCCGAACCTAAGGTCAAGCTATGAACTGACCAACAGGACGCTACAACATTAGTCTTACTTAATACACAGTATATACAATAATTTTAGTAATAAGACATAAATAATAAAAAATAATTCGTATAATCTATTACATGTACGGCTAGGATATATAGGACTTATATACGAACTAAATCGACAACAGCTTCGCGTTAGATAACAATTATACCAGGAGGCTCTATACTAGGCCTTTCCCATCAAGCAAGTTAACCTATCTAATCGGATTCTAAACTATAGTCTACAAGCTTTCAATGCAAAGCAGTGACGTGAAGCGGCGCTGCCTAGAAGTGAAGATGAGCACATACACTGTCCGACGGATGTCTTCTTTGTTTGGAGGGCTGTAGCAGATGACAGGTGGACCTAGTATTAAAATCGCCTCCTCGTAAAATTGTCTATATCTGCTTCACTAGGTCCGAACCGTGCGCTTGTGTGTTTCGTTTGAGATACACCTTCGCGACGTGCGCGATTTGAACTAATTTATTTCTATTTCGGGTCTATGTGATTAATTTGTGACATATCAAATTCTCTCGCTACTGATCTGGGGAGAATCGTCTGTATTCACAGGCACGACTCTCTTCTGGAGTGTGTCGGGCTCCTGTGGATATTACCATCTCCTGGTAAGTGCACTACTGATGGGAAAGCGGTGTCAGAAATGCTCTCTGTAACCATCGCGACATTGCACGGCACCACCCTAGATGCTCTTACGCCTGAAATATATGTCGGTGATGCCACCAAGAAGTGTTGGATCTAATTACGAAATCAAAGCACGCTTAAAAAAATTTCACCTCCCCTGGTGGATTATCAAAGAGAAACATCTACGTAGACCATTAGCACAAATGCGGGTGTCGATCTGCTAGAGAGAAAAACAGGTCAAGCGAGGTGTGGGGCTTACTATCGAAGGCAGCGAGAACTATTAAGTTGAAAATCTTCCGAGATGCCCGTATCTTTTTCTTGGGCGAGCGCGGAAGCGTCGGACGCTAGTTCCGGTAGTCCCCTCGCAGAAAAAAGAAAGGTCATCCCTGCGTAATAATTTTCCTCAATATCTTCGTCTACCTGCTAATCGCATAATCACCAACCAACGTGGCGGCGGTTGAACTCAATAGCCTTTTGTTTCAGTTTTAAAATGCCCAGAAGGATGGTTGGAACCCCTGCTGGGGCTCCACGGCATTCTTCAGGGGTGTTCATATGTTACAGGAGCAACCGACCAAAGTCAAGAAACGCCGAAATGCGCACAAACAACAGTTGCGAAAAATTTTGCAATAATAAGACGAAAAAAAATCACTCGCGCCAGGACTCGAACATCGACAACAGCGTCGCCGTTCGACATGTACAGGAGCTACCACTGTCCGATGCGCCTCCCAAAAAAGAAGGCATCGGAAGATTTCAAATCTTCTGCTTCGATAATCACTTGCTTTGAAACTCGCTCATATTTAAATCGCACAGAGGGTGCGTTCGGAATCCCTCTGGGCATTGCACGACATTTTTTCAGGGTGCTCATGGGTTACAGGAGCAGCCGCCCAAAGTCAAGGATCGCCGAACCATCGCGAACACATTCTCGCTTTACAAATTTGCAATAATAAGACGCAAAAAATTTCACTCGCGCCAGGACACGAACATCGACAGAGCGTCGCCGTTAGACATATGATAGCAGGAGGCTTTAACTACTATCCCGTCGCCTCCTCCCAAAAAAGAAGACATCTCGGAACAGTTTTTCAAGTCACCTGCTTCGACATCACTGCTTTGAAACCTGATTATTTAAATCAATAGAAGGTTGCTTGGAATTATATATTATTAATATATTATATATATATATATATATATTACTATATACTATATATATATATATATATATATATACTATACTATATATATATATATATTATTAATATATATTATAATATATATACTAATATATATATTTATATATATATGAGAACATAAAGTTTTTTTTTTTTTTTATTTTTTTTTTACTTTTTAATATATTCCAAATAAATTTTTCCCAATGTTTATTTGTGTTTTTCTAGCAATTTCATTTTTCCCTTACATGAGATATAAAAAAAATTCATACAAAAAACACGAACAGATTTAATTTTTCTCATTGGTACCACACCAAATAAGCTCACCTCTACGCTGTAACACTGACGATTATATTAAATGTTTTGGTAGAACGAAAGGTGGTGTCAGCCATGGTTGACTATTCTCTGTTAAAACATTTTGAAAGTACTTTTCAGAGATTGTAAAATTTTAAAAAAAAAAACAAATTTTCAAATAAGGTGTCTAACTAAAATTTATTACCACACTAAATTGGAGTATTTTAGTGCAAAAAAATTGAAATATCTTGAAAATTAAAGATTTTATGGCAGTTTTTGTGGAAATTCAAAAAAAAAAAAAAAATTCCTCTCTTCACCCTAAAACTGTTCAAAAACGAACAGTTTTTTTTGTTTGTTTTTTTCATAAAATTAAAGATATCATAGTTGTTCATCAAAAAAACATTTACTTTTATCGGTTTGGAATAGTTGAGATTTTGCTATGAAGTCTCCCCTTTAACTGAAAAACTTATTTAAGAACAAATTTAAAGAGTAAATTCGAATCTTGAATCACTTCAAACTTAATTGAAAGAATTTGGTTTAAAAAGTAAATAATTTGAATTATAAATTATTAAAATATTTGAATCTATTTTCATTCGTTTCAAAGTTTTTGTAAATATTTCGAAAAATCTTTCTTCAACTTTAACTACACATTATAATAAATAAAATTACTATTATTATTATTATTATTATTATTATTATTATATAATTATTATTATTATTATTATTATTATTATTATTATTATTATTATTATTATTATTATTATTATTATTATTATTATTATTATTATTATTATTATTATTATTATTTAATTATATTATTATTATTATTATTATTTTTATTATTATTATTATTATTATTATTATTATTATTATTATTATTATTATTATTCTTTATTATTATTATTATTATTATTATTATTATTATTTAAAACTGAATATTTTCTTTGCTACACAAGCAAATAATTTTTGCTGACAAATTACATATATATATATATATAATATATATATATATATATATATATAATATTATATACTATATATACTATATACTATAAATATATATATATATATATATACTTATCTATATATTATATATATATATAATATATATTATATACCAACTACGATCTATATATATTTATATATTTTATATATATATATATATTACTCACCTACTATCTAACTAACTATATATATATATATAAAAATATACATAAACAATAAATACTAAAACCTATATATATATATATACATACATCTATACTATACTACATATATATATATATATTTTATATATATTATGTAATGTACTCATACTACATTTATTATATATATATATATATATATATATATATATATATATATATATTATAGAAATTTTTAGCGTACCTCACAGGGAGTATCATTAATTATAAAATTATTTCTTAAGCCAAGTTCAATTAAATTAACTCACTTATGGGGAGAGGTAAAGGAAGCAAATATTATTAAAGATAAAACAATATGCCTAAGCAAACTTCTCTTACCTTCAAAAAAAACGGGAGCTATTACCGGTAATGCGCTGAAGCATCTGTTTAAGCCTTTTATGCGTAATACTTCAATCGGATGAGGAGGGATCCCTCTCTGAAGAAAGACAATTCATCCAGGATATTGAAGTATTGAAAAAAAACACAGAGTCACTGCTTTCATAGAAAAAATTACTTAAGGCGTAACAAGACCAGAGCTGTTCAAAAAACTTTTTTCTTTTCTCTCTCTCAAAATGAATTGAGATTTTTTAGATGGTTGTGCTTTTTTCCCTTTTCGCATCAGGCTAGAGCATTTTGCAGAGGCATATTTTATAGCTCAATTTATGAATTTTAAAGTTAGATTAATAGTTAGATTTGTATTAATTTTTAGATTTATATTATAGGTTTGGGACTGGATTCAAATTTGAGAATGATATTGAGAATTGAATTTAGATACCATTCAAAATTTCAACACTCCCCCTCAAAAATAAAAAAAATATAAATGAAAAAAATTTTTTTTTTGATTTTATTTTTATTTTTTTTTTTAAAAACCTTAACCTAAAACTAGCTACCTAGCTGGAGTTACCTTTTTTATTTATTTACAAAATCTTCTCCAGTATACTTAAAGAGTTAAATTAAGTCATGTTTCAATAGGTCTTTAATCCTATTTTGAAACTTTACAGCCGCAGCTCTTTTAGGTCTTATTTGAGTGTCTTGTTGAGGGTCTTGTTGAGGAGAGTCATTTTTGGGTAAAGTAATGTCATCTTTTTGTAAGTCTGGGGTTAGGTTGTCAATAGGAATCTCCAATGGGTAAAGATTATACACATGTCTTTTGGACTGATGTCCATGTCCTGTTTGTACAGTCACATGTCTGACAATACCTTCATCATCAGGATGAACATCAGTAATTCTAGCTAACTTCCAAAAACATTTTGGAAGCTTACTAGACTCATTTAGCAAACACAATTCCCCAATTTTAGGCGTTTTAGTAATTAGTTTGTGCTGCTTTTTCTCTCTTTCTCTTAAGCCCAATAGATATTCATCTCTCCATTTATTTTTTATAACCTTTAATTGATGGGATAAAGTTTTAAAGTTTTTTACAATAGATTTTTGATCATTAGAAATATAATTAGGATCAACAACTTCCCCTACATCAGTAGAAGAAACTTGGACTTCAGGAGTGGTTAAAAAATTATATTTTACAATATCTTGACCAAAAATTAATTTAAAAGGGGTAATTACATCATAAGAAGGGTCTTCTTTAGAGCTGACATAAGTTAATGGACGGGCGTTAATTGCATGCATTATTTCTTTTACTATAGTGGAGAAATTACCTACTGAAATAGATCTACCCTTAAGGGAGGTGTACAAAGATCTTTTTATTAACCCTACAATTCTCTCTGCTATTCCTAGAGTTCTAGGAGAATAGCTAGCTGTGAATTGCCAAGTTATACCATTTTCTTGCAAATAATTTTGCACTTTAAAATTATGAAACCAATCACTTAAATAACTACTAGCCTTCTTAAAAGTAGACTGGTTATCAGAGATTATTTTTTTGGGTTGAGAATAGGTAAGGGAAAGATGGTAAAGTTCCCTTAAAAATGTCTCTGTTGTCAGATCATAAACCACATGAAGACTGGTAAATCTAGTATTACAACAAGTAAATAATAATATGTAAGATTTAATTTTATTATTATTATCATCTGGGTCTTTTAATAAAATTGGCCCAGCATAATCAATGGCAGTAGTTTGAAATGGGTGTTCATAGTCACTCTTTTCTTTTATGAGGGGACCAACAGTGGGTACCTCATATGCTTTAGCAAAATACCTTTTACATGAAATACACTTTTTTAATATACCTTTTACATAAGACCTTATTTGAGGTATCCAGAATTCCTGCCGAATTAAGTTACAAGTAGCAGATAAACCTGCATGCTTAGCTTTATTATGAGTTTCAATTATTATTAATTTAGTAAAATGACATTTCGGCAGCAAGACGGGGTACCTTGCATTATAAGGTATAGTTCCTGCGTACCTGTACCTTCCCATTGTACGAATGATATTATTATCATCCATAAATAATTTTAGATCCTTTTGAAGATTGGTTAGGTCTTCAATAGGTCTACCTTGATTTAAATTTACTAAATTTGTCAATTCTTGGGAAAAGTATTTCTTTTGGAAATACTTTATCCAAAATTCAGTTGCAACTTTATTATATGAATTATTTGAATTTATTTTTTCTATGCGTTGTTCAATAGAAAGATCAGGTTGAGGATTATATTTATTAGTTTTAAAATATTTTAGATTATGAATAAACCTGATTACATAACCAGTTATTCTAAGGACTTTATTCCTATTTGAGAATCTTTCAATGTTAAATAACGGTTCAGTATGACTTTCTACTTGGGGTTCTGGTAAATCATTAGTGGTTTGAAGTAAAGAATTTATGCTAAGTTTTGAATTGAAATTTACGAGAATTGTATTAGGAAGGGATTTTGGATCTTTAAGAAATGAAGGACCAGTTAAATAAAATTGCTTATACTTTAGAAATTTCTTGGTGGTAAGATTTCTAGTCAACAAATCAGCAGGATTATTTACACCTGAAACATGTCTTAAGCTTATATCAAAAGGGAAAGAACAGCAAGTAGTTTGAATTTCTTGAATTCTATTGCTAACAAAAACAGATTTAATTTTTAAGTCCTTTTGATTCAACCAGTTTGCACAAACCAAAGAATCAGTCCAAATAGTAGTTCTGAAAAATGAACCATTTTTATTATAGGTTTCAATTAAATATTTAATGACATTAACGCCTAAACAGATGGCTAACAACTCAAGTTGACAGATTGAATAATTTTTACCCCTTGGGCTTCTTGACTTGGCATATATAAATTTTGAATTTTGATTATTAACAAGGTAACATACTATTCCATACCCAACCTTACTAGCATCACAAAATACATGTAAATCATACTGACTAAATTCAATATCTGACTCAATTGATGTCATTCTAGGAAATGTTAAATTTTTAACCTTAGAAAAATCTTTACAAATCATTTTCCACTCTTTTTTTAATTTTGGGGAGATTTCTTCATCCCATGAAGCATTTTCACAAACCAGATTTTGCATTAAAAGTTTAAGTTTAAAAGCTAAAGGAGCAATAAAGCCTATGGGATCAAAAATACTTTGTATAGCACTCAAAATCTCCCTTCTAGTTTTACATTTGTTATCTAAGTCACATTCTTTTAAGGATATTAAATCCTCTTTCCTATTCCACCAATAACCTAGAAGTTTAGTGAAAAGAGGATCTTCAGAAGAGAGCAAACCTGATTTTTTGAACATTAACTCTGCTTCAGGACTGTTAGAAGCCCATTCATAAAGGTGAAGACCATAGGGCTCTAGATAATTAATAGCAGTTTCAAAATGTGACTGTATAGATTCTACTTTATCATTATTTATCATAAGGTTATCCATATATAACCGATTGGAAAAATAATCACCCAAGTCAGATTGTTTTGACTCCAAAATTGATTTAATTGACTCTTGCAAAAGAAATGGGCTGGTTTTATTGCCAAATGTTACTCTATTATACCTAAGACACATTAAATTATCTTTAGTTAAAGGTTTTGATAAGTTCCTAATCCATAATAGTTTATGAGCATCTTTATCATCTTCCTTAGAAAGATGTAACATTAAAAAAGCCTTTTCTATGTCAGCAATGGTTAAGTACCTACCATGTCTTATAAGTATAAACAACCTAGCAAGATGTGGTAACAAGGATGGACAGTTATCAAGTAAATCATTTAAAGCCTTGTCATCATCATATTTTTTACCAGATGGATCCACCACTATTCTAATTTTAGTAGTATGAACATTATTTCTAATTACAGCAAAGTGAGGAAGAAAATAGTCTTTTTTATGATCTATTTTATCAATAGGAATTTCATAAAGGATACCCTCATTTAATTGTAAATCAAAAATATTCTGATATTCATTTAATAAATTATTACTTTTTAATTTTCTAATAAGAGAATTAAGCCTGCCATAAGCATAATCAAAATTAGGAGTTAAGTCATTTATATTATGATTAGGTTTCCATGGAATTTCTACTGATATACTTTCCTCACTCAGCTGAACATTATCCTTAAAATTTTTTATTATTCTTTGTTCATTAGTGGTAAATTTTTCATCTTTAAATAACCCTAAATTTTCCAGACTGCTGAAATGACCTATATTTTCAGCTAGATTTTCATCATTTTCACTGACAGTAGCCACACAACTCTCTGTAATTAAATTTAAGGCTGTCTCATATTTGAAATGATAATCTGAGGGAATACCTTGCAAAATGACACCATACCTAGATTTGTAAGCCATAGCATTATTAATTTTAATAATTTCTAAATTTAGTTCTTTAATACTAGGGGCTCCTAAAATTACATTAAAATCAGTTACTACTTCAGAATCATAATTCTCTGCCAATTTAAAACCATTAAGTTCAAGGGAAGTAACTAGTTTTGACACTTCTTTAATTTTAAACTTTACTGGGATATTATCAACAACTAGGGCTTCAATGGGATATTCAACATCTTTAATAAAAAATTTTGCAACCTCAAAACATGGCTTTGAGGATTGAGCATTAAAACCACTAATTGTTAAAGTTTCCTCAATGACCTTAGTGGAAACACCTAGAGACTCTACTGTATCCTTAACAATGTAGTTGTCCTGACTCGCAGAATCTATAAGTGCTCTCACCTTTATTTCACCACCCAAATTTGATACAATTGGTAACTGCAATGATGGAAGAATTGAATTACCTCCGATAGAAGTAATATTACACCCTTGACTAGTTTTATTACTTTTCCCATTATCTTTTACTTTAGGATCCTTAATTTTAGCTTTACCCTCTGAAAGTTGTTTTAAGCAAAGAAAATATAAATGTCTTTTACCACAATTTTTACAAGGATCAAGAGATATTGTACAACTGTTTTCATCATGATTTTTACCTGTACATTTTTTACAATACCCTAATTCTTTTATACGATCCCATTTTTCTTTATTGGTAGCATATTTGGTACATCTGGAAATAGTATGACCATTTTGAGAGCATAATTTACATGTCATTACAGTAGAGGCTGTAACGACTGAAGTTTTAGATTTTACACCTTCATAAAAAATTTTACCTGAACTTGCCTCATTCTCTGATTGAGATTTTATTTTTACAATTTTATTATTTACAGATTCATTTTTTAATGAAAGAGCATTAAAATTTAAAGGTTTTGATTTAACACTTTCTTGATCATTTAATGTTTTAGTAGCCTCAGTCACCGCACTTCGAAAATCATCAAATGATTGATACAATTTATAACCACATGTACGTAAATATTCTCTTAATTCTATATCTAAAGCATTATAATAAATGTATAATTGAATATCGTCAATAGTTAATTGATTATTTTTAAACAGATTGACATTGGCATTCATATTAGCTTGAAAATCATTTAAACTATTAAGATCTTTAGAAGCTTTTTTACAAGTTAATAACTTTTTGATTAGTGAAAATTTAATTTGACCTGGAGAAGCATACAGATCTTCTAATTGCTTCCAAGCCTCATCGTAAGCTGTATCTGACTCTTGAATGCAATTTATTTGAACAGATGGATTTCCTTTTAAGTGCTGTTTTAAATAAGCAAATTTTTCTTGGTTTGACAATCCCAAATTATCATAAATATTGGTAAATGATATTTTAAAATTTTTAAATTGAGAGGCATCACCTTCAAATGGCAAGATCTTTATTTCTGCTATTTTAACCTTTGCTTTATGAGCTGTATTTGAAGCAGAAGTACTTTGAGAAACATTCGTACTCAATAATTGAATATATTTATTAATGGTAGTATAATAATACTCATTATTAGACTCTAAAGCCTCTAGTCTTTCAGTCGTAAATTCTTCACAAGCAACAAAGGAATCTGTGATACTTTCATTAAGAGATTCAAGATCATTTATTGACTTTTTCAATGTTAAACAATTATTTATTTTATCCTCATTGGATAGAGTATTAATGGCTGGAACTAATTTATTTAAAGTTTTAGTAATAGCGGACCTTTTACCACCCCGCTTTCTTGTTAGCTTAATTACATTTCGTAATTCTTTAGACGGGCCAGAAGATTCAGCAAACCCTTCTATATCGGAGCTATTTATATCTAAATTCTCCATTTTCAAACTTGTGATAACCTAAGCCTATAATACATAGGCCTTAAAATATAAACCTTAAGCCTATAAAAAAAAATCCTTAATACTATAAAAAATATATACCGTAATCCTATATAAAGGGAGTTCACCTTAATTTAAATTAGGCATTTTAAATAGCCTACATTTTATATACACCATCCGGTTTTAACCAGTATGGGAAGTCCACAAAGCCTATTACGTTATCAGGTAGGCCTATAACAATAGTTAGGCTCCAAAAATTTTATTTAAGTTTACTCAAATACCTAATTTTACAGCCCTAATACGTATAGCCTATTTGGGCAAAAGTAGTAAGGCTTACGCCTAAAAAGAATAGGCCCAAACAATATTGCTACACTTCAGGACTATTGATACCTATTGACTATTTAATACCTTTCAGTATTATTTACACTTAATTTTTATTGTAATACACTCATTACTTTTATATATCACAATATTAATTGTTATTAACTTAACAAAAAATATTGAAC
>JABUQX010006050.1:35000-40000 GCA_015478945.1 Trachelipus rathkii
CTAAGAAACACAATGAAGAAAGACAGGCTTAATGGACTATGTAGGATGAGTATTCATAGAATATTAGTAAGTAAAAAAATGAACGAATTGGAAACAAATGTAATTGCGAAATTCGCTGAAAATCCAAGGCGTCTAATGCTAGTTTAGGTTTAATATTAGTTACCACTCAGGACTCTGTACTCGCCAACCCCAAAAAATATTACTTTACTTTTCTCAAATAGGTATTTTTTTTACTCACCTCGTGACATAATTTTTTTTAATTACAACTGTTGTAGACTTGTTATTTTATTTATTTTATAACCGAAATAACTTTTTATTCTATGATATTTTTTATTAGCCTTTGAAAAGGAAAAATCTGGAGTTTAACCAACCCACACCGTCTAGTGATCAGTGCAAACAAGGACATAAATCATTTAATCTTTGCTAGCCCCTAATTCAAATCCTGCTTCCACACACATATATATATATATATATATATATATATATACATATATATATATATATATATATATATATATATATATATATATATATATATATATATATATATATATATATATATATATATATATATATATATAGAAAAAAATATATATATATATATATATTTATATATATATATATATATATATAACTATATATATATATATATATATATAATAATAACTAATAATATATAATATATATAATAACATATATATATATATATATATATATCACTCAACTTTTGCCCCCTAAATGAAATCCTGCCTATATATATATATATATATATATATATATATATATATATATATATATATATACCTACAATGGGAGAGCGCGGTCTGTATGCATCCACCATATATATATATATATATATATATATATATTGTTACAAAAAGGAATGTTATGTTAAAATTGAAAGCCTTCACCTATCATAAAATATATTAACATTAGTCTAATTAAAGCTGCGTTTCCAGAAGCCCGAGTGCAGCCCGTGTGCAAAATGGACTCGGGAACGCTTCGAATTGAAAAAAATTACATTAACTAATTAGAGAACAGGAAATTTGAGTAGCTGGAAACGGCCGAGCGTGCCCGTCGGATCAGCTGACAATTGTATACAATACTCTTATACTTATATGTATATATTTTATGAAATGATACGATATATTAGTATCCTTAATATAAAAGTTAACTAAAATATTAAAAAATTTTGGCAAGCCATTTCCGGCACATGTTTTGTAAAAAGATTTGTTTGTAAAGAAAGTATTCTTCTGCGCAGCCCGCCCGTTTATTAATTCTCGAAATCGAGGATTTAACAACGGGCGCCTGACTGTGACGTTTACGTGACGTAGAAGTGAGCAAACGGGCTCTGGAAACGATGCATGTGCGCCTGTGTGCCCGCCCGGGCTGCAGTCGGGCTTCTGGAAGCGCAGCTTAATATTTTTTACCATACATTTTAAAAATTAAAACTAAATTGTAAAAATTTACCTAAAATTTTATGAGTCGCAGAAAAACGTAAGGATTTCGACACATGAGCACACACACACACACACACACACACACACACACACACACACACATATATATATATATATATATATATATATATATATATATATATATATATATATATATATATATATATATATATATATATATATATATATATATATATATATATATATATATATATATATATATAATGGCGAACCGGTTAGGGAAACCGGTAGATATTTTTTCCTGTATGATTAGCCAGGAAAGGGAACAGACCGTAAACTCTTACGACAAAGCAGAGATCGGTTTGTTAAAATTTTGGCTACTACCAGTGTATATATATTAACATCTCTGTTGGAAGATTATCAGAGGACAACACAGTAGCGTACCCTGGAAAGGCTGAGGGGCTGAGGTGTTACAGCTCTCCTCTGAAGTTTTGATAAAATCAAAATTTTATCAAACTTTTCAAATAAAAGCAATGAAAAATGAGTTAAAATAGAAAATTCGGTACACTTGAAGACTCTCAACCTCACACCCCACCCATCCCCACCCAACTCCTCATAAAAAAAATACTGCATAAGCCAGGGGAACTACATATTGTCCACCAGAATCGGATATTGTCTACCAGAGGTGGATATTGTTCACCAGAAACTGAACAATATATTGTCCACCAGAATAAGAAATCATTAATTTCCTAATCAGATTCCTTTCCCGTATGTTTCGATACATAAATGGCGTTTATAATTTTGCAATCAAAGAAAGTGGAGAGAGAGAGAGAGAGAGAGAGAGAGAGAGAGAGAGAGAGAGAGAGAGAGAGAGAGAGAGAGAGAGAGAGAGAGAGAGAGAGAGAGAGAGAGAGAGAGAGAGAGAGAGAGAGAGAGAGAGGGAGAAGAGAGAGAGAGAGAGAGAGAGAGAGAGAGAGAGAGAGAGAGAGAGAGAGAGAGAGAGAGAGAGAGAGAGAGAGAGAGAGAGAGAGAGAGCGTTGTTCACTTTGTGAGATTTGAACAAAGAAATTATGAGAATGTGATATGAAGACAGGCCTCATGTTCTGTGATATGAATGCGGGTTTCATGAACTATGATAGGAAAACGAGTCTCATGAACTATGAAATGAAGACAGGTCTCACGAGTTGTGATGTGAAGACGGGTCTCATAAACTATGATATGAAGAAAGGTCTCATGAACTATGATTTGAGGACGGGTCTCATGAACGATGATATGAAGACAGGTCTCATGAGTTGTGATGTGAAGACGGGTTTTATAAACTATGATATGAAGGAAGGTCTCATGAACTATGATTTGGAGACGGGTCTCATGAGCTATATATGAAGACCGGTATCATGAACTCTAGCTCCTCAAAGAAGGGGTTTAAGATTAGACAATTTGAAGTAATAGTGTACATATTAAAAGCAATAGTCTTAAAAATAATTGAAGTAATAGCTCGACAGGTAGAGAGATACTGGGGAGAGGTAGTGAGATCAATTGCGATAGTAAGGCGAAAAGCTTTAAACCTCTTCAGAAGAGCCGCATGAGAAGGATCACCCCGAATATGTGATGCATGCTACATACAGGGACCAACTATTTTTCCTATATAACGCAGCAGCAGCAATTGGGGTGGTGTGAAAAAGTTCTGTAGGCGCGTCATGCAGAATACCCAACCTCTTAGAAACGTTTTTAGATTGCTACTTTGCTTAGAAGTTCAGAAGCTTGTTAGACAATATGATTCCTTAGAAAGATCACGAGTGAATTAAATATCAAAGAATATTAAGGACAAATGATGGTCTGAGTTGCGTGTTTTCATGTTATTTCTTTTTCATTTCTCGAGTTTCATTTTACGTTCTGCCTTCTTTTCAGATCATTTTAAACATTTCATTTAAGTTTCATGAAAATCGGTACTTGAGATCTACTTAAATGACCTAAAAACATTAATAATGTTTATAAATGCAAATTTCAATATTAATTAACGCCATTGTTCACACTCACTTCAGATATAATGTTTGGAAATTGAGGACTGCTTTTCTTTTTGTGTTCAGACTTTACCAGCTAAAGGAATGTGCATTTCTTTAAGGGTATCACGAAATTAAGGCAAGTCAAAAACTTCATATTTGCTTGAACTGCTCCTCCCAGACTTTGCTTTTAGTCCTCTTGTAAATGAATGAGTTCTAATAATATAACTTGAATTAACCATAAAAAATTTGAAAATACTAAATAAATAATTAATTTAAATTTATTTAAATTAAATTTAAATAATTAATCGAAGATTGAAAACTTTATAACAGAATTTAATGGTATAAATAATATTTTTATATCCCATAGATAACTTTCAAATTATTTTAAAATATTTTTATCTAATATATATATATATATATATATATATATATATATATATATATATATATATATATATATATATATATATATATATATATATATTTTTATATATATAACTATATATATATATATATATATATATATATATATATAATATATATATATATATATATATATATGTAAAAATTATATATATATATATATATATATATATATATATATATATATATATATATATATATATATATATATATATATATATATATATATATATATATATATAACTTAACTATATATATATATATATATATATATATTCTATAATATTTTATATATATATATATATATATATATATATATATATATATATATATATATAGTTCATACGTATTTCTTGGACCTCGTTTCTGAGTCAGAAAATTTTAGGCTAAATATTTACAATGTGGTTTAAATTTTTAATATTTAGGGTAAAAAAAAAAAAAAACTCGTGTAAATGTCAATTTATTTTACTAAAGGTAAAGCATTTTAATTTTAAATTAACGTTCATTTTATAAGAAATATATATATATAGATATATATATATATATATATATATAGAAATATAATAATAATATAATAATAATATATTAACCAATATATATATATATATATGTAATAATAATATAATATAATATATATATATATAATATATATAAGAAATATATATATATATGTATATCATATAATAATAATATGTATATATATATAATAATAATAATAATAATAATAATATATAATAATATATATATATAATATAATATATATAATATATATATATATATAATAATATATATATATATAAGAAATAATATCAATAATATATGTATATATGTATATATATATATAATATATAATATATGTATGTATATAAATAATAATATGTAATAATAATAATATAATGTATATATATATATATATATATATATATATATATATATAAGATATATATATATATATATATATATATATATATATATATATAGCCAGCATCCCGAAGAGTTCAGGCATGTAACTAGAAAACTATAACATCTACAGGAAAATAAATAACATTTTTGATTTCAGCAAATAATTTCATCGACAAGACAACTTAAAAATAAAATTTATTTTATAATATTTATTAATAACACCTTAAATATTTGCAAAATCTTACACCTG